>APFE031625413.1:81857-92854 GCA_000404065.3 Pinus taeda | reverse complement strand
TTTCCACACATATGCGTGCATAGGTGGTTCTGGCATATTCCTCTGTTTCTGGGCACCTGCAGTAAAATTTCCCAATTGCATTTCCGATGGCTTTTAGCGAGGAGAGATTCCAGAGATGCAGGGGTAGGCTTGGAAATCTCACCCAAACTGGTGCTGAGGTTATCACTGCTGTAGAGGGATCGAATGATGGGTTCCATGGCTTCATGAATAGGCCTGATTTTTCCCAAAACCAAGGGCCGGAATCTAGAATACATTGTCTGCTTTCAGGATTATAAAGAGTGGCATAATACTTGATACCAAATATCTCTGAGATGACTGCATTATTTAGAGGCCACTGAGCTCCGAAACACAATACATTTATAATGGACGCTATGTACAGTGAACCCGGAAGTGCAAAAGCTATGAAATATGTCCAATGCAAGAAATAAGCAAAATTATGGTAAACATCAGTGGCCTGGGAAATTTATACTTCTGGAGAAGAATTTCCGATACAAAACCAGCAAGAATGCGGCCTAGAAAATTCCATATGCTAATAAGAGCAACAAAGGTGGTTATAGTCTAGTGGGTGTAACCAAGAGAGTTACCAATCTGTCCCATATTATCAATGGCAGTCACAGTTGATCCAATCCCACAAATACTGGTTAAAAACAGAATGAGCATATCGAGAATTACTAAAACTTGAGGAATTGTGAAGTCGTCTCCTCTTTTGGGGCTTTTCAAGAATTTCACTATACGGGATACAATAGAAGCTCTCGCTCTCATTTCATCGCTATTATTAGCAATATACTCTGTGCTGGTCATTGATTTTCCTTGATCTCTGAGCAATGTTTTTTTTTTGTGTAAATTAGACTAATTCTATTAAAAAGAGAAGAGTATAGTACAATCAAGCTTGCATGCAAGCAAAGCAGAAAAGCAAGGGGGCCCAAGGAAATAGGCACCACCTTGCTCCTTGGCTAAGAACCAGGAGAGGGCTAATGAGAACATGGAATAACAAAGAACCGGTACTGCGCAGAGAGAACTACCCTGAGGGGATTGTTATTGTCACACGACTTTTTTTTCCTTTTTTCTTGCTTACTTTGACCCATTCAGTGGAATTTGGCTGAGCCGACACCAGTTGAAGACTGTTCTGCCCTGGCGGTGGAAAATCTTTCTCAGAATCTAAGGAAGAAGTGAGATGAGCACGTTTCTGAGAAATCTAAGAGACGGAGGGGTTTGCCGGATCATCCAAGGGAGCATCCAGTGGAATCTCAGTGTTCATTCCGTCTGCAACTATTTCCTCCTCATCTGAACTGGTGGAGTCTGAATCTTCCATAGGCGGAGGAGGCGCACAGGGGTTCCAACTTTTGGACTTGGGCGTGCGCTTAGGAGTCTTCTTTTTGTCGAGGTACTGGGGACAGGAACTTTGGAGATGTCCTGTTTGATGACAATGGCGGCAGCGGAAAGCTATGTTCTCGTAATCCAAGGTTTGAGTCCAATGGAAATCTCCATACTTGAGATTAATCTGATCCAGCAAGCCTCTACTTATATTTATTTCTGTACAGAATCTACCATAAGTGTAGAGCCCATTTTCCTTTCGCGAAGAGTCTACCGCCAGGTAGCTTCCTAAAGTATCTGCAATTGCTAAGAAGACCGAAACGTGCCATAGATGCACCGGAAGGTTCGGGAGCCTGACCCAAATGGGAGTCTTGGTGATAACAGCTGTAGAAGGGTCGAAGTCTCGAAACCAAGGAGTAAGAAAAAGCCCTGCCGAGCCCCAAAACCAAGGGCCTCCCGTTAAGGCCTTCTGATAATCTTCATCTCGGTCAAAAACCACAATGAAGAATCCTTTTGAACATAAGTGGATCTCGCTTTTTTTAGTCCAATTGGTATGAATCCATTGGTATAGATCTGATGTGCGAGGCCATAGCCCATTGAATCTGCATAGAAGTGCGGCTTCTGCATAAAGTTGATATCGATCATCAATCCTAGGATAGGAGAGATTGATAGAAGGAATGTCCTCTGATTTGTCTACCAGAAAGGGCTTTGGAGCCTCAGATGGATGGCCTGCTGATGGAGAAGGCTGTGAATGGGCAACATCTTTGTGGACAACATCTTTATAGGAGAAAGAAGGGGCAGAGGAGGTCTGCCTAAAGGAACCACCTCTCAAACGAAATGTAGCCACAATAAAGGCATCCCTTTGAATGCTGTAATAGGAAAGAGGAAGGCTATTCATGAGTTGCTTACCCTTGTATAGTAGTCTGAGGTAATAGGAAGGGATTCCTAGCCGGCTTTCAAGATTTTGCACGAGGTCCTGCACAAGATTCATAGCGCGTGCCCATTGCATAGTCATTTTGCCCGAGAGGTTGACTTGGATTTGAAAAGCAAGTGATTCTTCAAGCAGATTTGGTTCAGATCTGGCCCCTGCTGCATGGTTCAAACAGATCCAGGATTCCTTCGAACCATGGCGAGGAAAGGGAGAAACTTCTTCTCTGCATTTGGCTTGATCACCCTAGGCGGCGTAAGCATTAAGTATGCAGGGAAGAAATACTTGGAATCCTCTTGCCAGAGTTCCAACTCTGGTGATTGATGGATCTGATGCAGAGATTTTGCTCTGTGGCTTTTGCATGTCCCATATCAGTGGATGGGCGATCAGATCTGATATGGGTTGAGTTCGATTTATCATATGGGCCCGATCCGCCATGCGGGTATCTGGTTCGAAGAACCCCGGTCTCGATCTGCGCATATTCCCCTGGATCGGAATAAAATAGGGTCGATTTACCATAAAAAGGTCTAGATCTGATAGCCCAGGGCTTGATCTGTACAGGGAGCCGCGGAGCGATGGGAATGGCTCCCATTCGAAACTCCATGGTAAGAGGGAACCTAGATCTACGCCAAAAATAAACAGAGCAGCGTTCTGATATTCAATGTAAAGAGATTTTCCTCCATACCTTAAACAGAGTCTACGATTTTCCCTTCTGAGATTGTCGGCGATCTTCGTCTTCTGGGAGTTAACCGAGTTTGTCAGATCTTGGCGGACAGGGGGTTCGTTTAGATCTGGGTTCGTTTGAACAGGGGGCTGCTGAGGTTGACGATCGACGATGGTTCTGGATCCTCCATGCGCCAACAAACCCTCTGCATGGCCCAAGAGTAAAATGGCTCGACTTGCAGGCGAGAGATTTCGAGTGAACTTAAAAAACTGCTCTTCTTTCAAATAAACAAAAGCCCCGCTCATCAGCAAAGCCTTCATCTGCCCACTGAGGGAATAAGGGAATTCATTGAAGGTAACACTACAAGATTTCCCGTCAAGGAGGCGATTGTTGAGCTCGAGTTCCATTATTTCCTGGTAATTGACAAAAGAACAAGGAGACGTCCATTTCTGAAAGGTCTGCGAACGGCCTGTGGCGAGTCCGACACCCAGGCCGATTCCGAGCCCCACGCTGAGGGCCGACATTGATACGTTCTTCTGCTCCATCTGATATGTTTTGGGGTCTTTGATTCGAATTCTCAATGATCTCTGAGCAATGTTGAGGATCATTCATCTCTTCACTTTCTATTGTAAGCAAAGTGATTTCGGCATGATCTACTATGGTTGAGACAGAGGTCTCGGTGGAAATCTGTTGCTGCTTCTTTTTATCTATCTCTGCCTTAACAATCACTATCAGAGGAAGCGAAAGGAAAACCACGATAATTGCAACAACAATTATGTAGCCTGCCTTAGGTAAATTCTTCATCGTATTCTCCACTACGATGAGAAGCATAAGAAACCCAGTTAATCCTAGAGCTATATAGAGAAAGTGGTAGAATCGCTTCACCTCATTTCTTTCCGTCGTCTCTTTTGTAGGACGAACTATCAACATTACAATGAGAAAAACAACACTGGGTAAGTAGCCAAGAAGAAGAATCAGACCAACCGATTCACTGGCACTATTCCCATAAATTGCATGGTAAATCTGAGTGAAGATTGCTCCACTCAAACCCACAAATCCTTTCAGAAGCCCCAGCACAACTCCTCGACTTCGAGGGAAATTCTTGACACAGGTAACCAGAGGTCCCGTGTTGAATGATTTAATATCTCGAATGGTGGGAATTAAGAATTATAGTTTGAGTTGTTTAATAGGTAGAGTTTGAAAAGTTTAATATGTAAAATAGTGGAAATTAAGAATTATAGTTTGAGTTGTTTAATAAAGAGAGTTTGAATGGTTTAATATGTAAAATTTGAGTATGTTTAAAAAAAATAGAAACAATTTTATTTATATATTTAAAAACACATTTTAAATAATAAAAAAACATAATTTTATTTAAATTTATTTTTACATTTTAAATAACAAAAAAAATTACAATTTTATCTAAAATTTATTAAAAAAACCATTCATTTCAAATAACTAAATCCATTTATGCATTTTAAAACTAACCAGAAATCCCAATTTCAACTAAACTCGTGTCACTGCCATTAAAAAAAAAACAACACCGCCAATTCTTAGCCATTTCTTTTTCTACAATCCAATAATACACAATCAAATAGAATTATTTCTGTTACGTGCTTGAACCCTCCACGGATACGTAAAGCACTTGCCCTCCTTGCTGAAAGTAATTAAGAAGGTAGCTACTTCATCTTCTGGCTCTTGAGGATTAGGTTTCGAGAAGGTAGCTACTTCATCTTCTAGCTCTTGAGGATTAGGTTTCGCCATCAAAGTCCTGGAATTTTATGGTTGGTAGATTTGTAGAAATTTCCATGAGGTCCGACAACGACATCGTGACAGTAGTGTAAGTTCAATAAAGTTGACAAGTAGCTGTGGACACACAATTGACATAACTAAGTAATGTGATGGGAGAAAGATGTAATTCATGAAGATGAATTAACCATTAACAATTACAACTGTTGAGATCAGCACAAGTTTAACAATCGCTTCTAAAAGCTCGCGCCTTTTCTTCGCTAAGCATTAAAAGAAAAGAAAAGCATTTTGATTACAATGTAAAAAAGCAATGTGATTAATTCATAACATTGTTTGTGATTCAGAAAGAAAGACAAATGGATTTGCTTATATTCCGTATCCATTTATCTTTATTTTTATCCTGCAACCAAAGTGATTTACCGTGGTGGGATACAAAAATGATTTGGTCGATTCTGGAATCGACAACTTCAAAAAATTTACAACTCAGACCAATGTTGAGTTTCGTTTTTTTCCATAATATAGAATATTAGTTAAAATGAATACTTAATGGTTTCATTAATGTTATTGGATCCAAATGATCACTAGGGAGGAAAATAATATTTTTATATTAATAATCATTTACTGTGGTGGGATACAAAAATGATTTGGTCGATTCCGGGAATCGACAACCTCAAAAAATTACAACTCAGACCAATGCTGAGTTTCGTTTTTTTCCATAATATAGAATATTAGTTAAAATGAATACTTAATGGTTTCATTAATGTTATTGGATCAAAATGATCACTAGGGAGGAAAATAATATTTTTATATTAAAAATGATTTACCGTGGTGGAATACAAAAATGATTTGGTCGATTCAGGGAATCGACAACCTCAAAAAATTACAACTCAGACCAATGCTGAGTTTCGTTTTTTTCGATAATATAAAATATTAGTTAAAATGAATACTTAATAGTTTCATTAATATTATTGGATCAAATTGATCATTAGGGAGGAAAATAATATTTTTATATTAATAATCAAATTGTGATTTTAAAATTTTATTAATCCTATAACTATCGCATTAATAGTGATCTTAAAATTAATCGCTATTAAAATTTAAAAATGGTGATTATTAAATTTTATGTGTATTAGGTTAGTTATTCCTATAACTCTCTCTTTCAAAGTTTCATAGGTATGATATGGTGACCAACTTGATAGACGACACTATTGGTTGGTATCGTATGACACCATTGGTATCATATCTTTCAGGAACGTGGGTGTTGGTGGAGGGCAGGTTGAATTCCATCTAATAAACTCATTATCAGGGACTTGGATTCCCGAACATTCTGGTGTGACGGTTTTTATTTCTCAAAACCGGGGCTCCGCTAAACCATGGTTTCTTCGGGGTTGAACTTAATTCTAGTAGACCATGGTTTCGTCGGGTTTGAAGTTAATTCTGATAGACAATGTTTTCCAATGACCTGCCGATGGTTTTGACCTCTCACAGTTTCACTATAAGTCTCATTTAAAAGAAAAAGAAAAGATACTACTTAATTAAATATATGAAATACTACTTTTTAATTTATTTATTTTACTTATCGTTTTTCAAAAAATTCACGTCAGGTATATGGTATGATATTGCAAGTATATCCAAAATTTGTAAAGCATTAAAATATTTTTTATAAAGCATTATAACAAATATTCTATATTTTTTGGTAGTGCTTTCTTTGACGAAGAGCCAAGCCAAATACAACTTGCGATGGCAAAATTTCTCCACTTTACGATTAGTATATTGAAGGTTATATAATGTTATCTAATGGGGTTTTATTATATTAAAAAAGCTTGAATTCCCTATGCTTTGAGTGGAAAATATTTCATACTAAAAAATATTTTTTTATGTAAAATTGTAGACGGAAACTGATTTTTATTAAGTTGTGAAAAGTAAATATTAAATTGTAATTATGGAGCTGCAATTTGAATTTATAATACTTTTAATTTATATTTTGCGCAGTGAATGATAAAATTTGAACTTTATATATCTAAAATTTTGTCTATGAAAAAAACTAAGATTAAAATATTTTTTAAATCATTTAATAATTGGTTTTAATTAATTAAATTAAATTAATATAATTTATTGTTGTTTTAAATGAAATGGTGGATTGTAATTTTATTATTTAAAAATGTGATAAAACCGCCATGTCGAATTTTAACAAATCCATTTTCACACCTAGATGCCTCGCAAGGCAATTTTCAGCCTCAAGTTCCCTTCCTACCTTTTCCAAATTTTCTCTCTGGGCACTGCGCATATTAACTCCGCGTGAAATCTTTCGAGCAGGAAAAAGAAGATGCCTGAAATCTTTCTCATAAAGAAACAATTTTTAAACAAACAATTTAGAAATCCAACCCTAACCGTTACTATTTCATTTTAACTAATATTCTATATTATATGGAAAAAAACGAAACTCAGCATTGTTCTCAGTTGTAATTTTTTGAGGTTGTCGATTCCCGGAATCCACTAAATCATTTTTGTATCCCACTATGGTAAATTATTATTAATATAAAAATATTATTTTCTTCCCTAGTGATCATTTTGATCCAATAATATTAATGAAACCATTAAGTATTCATTTTAACTAATATTCTATATTACGGAAAAAAACGAAACTCAGCGTTGGTCTGAGTTGTAATTTTTTGAGGTTGTCGATTCCCGGAATCGACCAAATCATTTTTGTATCCCACCACGGTAAATCATTATTAATATAAAAATATTATTTTCCTCCCTAGTGATCATTTTGATCCAATAACATTAATGAAATCATTAAGTATTCATTTTAACTAATATTCTATATTATGGAAAAAAACGAAACTCACCATTGGTCTGAGTTGTAATTTTTTGAGGTTGTTCATTCCTGGAATCGACCGAATCATCATTAATGAAACCATTAAGTATTCATTTTAACTAATATTCTATATTATGGAAAAAAACGAAATTCAACATTGGTCTGAGTTGTAATTTTTTTAGGTTGTTGATTCCCGGAATTGACCAAATCATTTTTGTAACGCACCACGGTAAATCATTATTAATATAAAAATATTATTTTCCTCCCTAGCAATGATCCAATAACATTAATGAAACCATTAAGTGTTCATTTTAACTAATATTCTATATTATGGAAAAAAACGAAACTCAGCATTGGTCTGAGTTGTAATTTTTTGAGGTTGTCGATTCCCGAAATCGACCAAATCATTTTTGTAACCCACCACGGTAAATCATTATTAATATAAAAATATTATTTTCCTCCCTAGCAATGATCCAATAACATTAATGAAACCATTAAGTATTCATTTTAACTAATATTCTATATTATGGAAAAAAAGGAAACTCAGCATTGGTCTGAGTTGTAATTTTTTGAGGTTGTCGATTCCCGGTATCCACCAAATCATTTTTGTATCTCACCACGGTAAATCATTATTAATATAAAAATATTATTTTCCTCCCTAGTGATCATTTTGATCCAATAACATTAATGAAACCATTAAGTATTCATTTTAACTAATATTCTATATTATGGAAAAAACGAAACTCAACATTGGTCCGAGTTGTAATTTTTTGAGGTTGTCGATTCCCACAATCGACCAAATCATTTTTGTATCCCACCACAGTAAATCATTATTAATATAAAAATATAATTTTCCTCCCTAGTGATCATTTTGATACAATAACATTAATGAAACCATTAAGTATTCATTTTAACTAATATTCTATATTATGGAAAAAACGAAACTCAGCATTGGTCTGAGTTGTAATTTTTTGAGGTTGTCGATTCCCACCACGGTATCCCACCACGGTAAATCACTTTGGTTGCAGGATAAAAATAAAAATAAATAGATACGGAATATCAACAAATCCATTTGTCTTTCTAAATCACAAACAATGTTATGAATTAATCACATTGCTTTCTTACATTCTACTCAGAATGCTTTTCTTTTCTTTTATTGCTTGGCGAAGAAAAGGCACGAGCTTTTAGAAGCGATTGTTAAACTTGTGCTGATCTCAACAGTTGTAATTGTTAATGGTTAATTCATTTTAATCTCTCAGACTCTGCTTCATGAATTACATCTTTCTCCCATCACATTACTTAGTTATGTCAATTGTGTGTCCATAGCTACTTGTCAACTTTATTGAACTTACGCTACTGTCACCTAAATCTGAGTAGAGTGGATGTCAATCTGAGTAGAGTGGATGTCGTTGCCGGACCTGATGGAAATTTCTACAAATCTACCAACCATAAAATTCTAGGACTTTGATGGTGAAACCTAATCCTCAAGAGCCATAAAATGAAGTAGCTACCTTCTCGAAACCTAATCCTCGAGAGCCAGAAGATGAAGTAGCTACCTTCTTAATTACTTTCAGCAGGGAGGGCAAGTGCTTTATGTATCCGTGGAGGGTTCAAGGACTTAACAAAAATAATTCTATTTGATTGTGTATTATTGGATTGTGGAAAAAGAAATGGCTCAGAATGGGAGGTGTTGTTTTTTGTTTTTAATGGCAGTGACACGATTTTAGTTGAAATTGGGATTTCTAGTTAGTTTTAATTTGCATAAATGGATTTAGTTATTTGAAATGAATGGTTTTTTTAATAACATTTTAGATAAAATTGTAATTTTTTTGTTATTTAAAATGTAAAAGTAAATTTAAATAAAATTATGCTTTTTTATTATTTAAAATGCGTTTTTAAAATATATAAATAATTATTTCTATTTTTTTTTAAACATACTCAAATTTTACATATTAAACCATTCAAACTCTTCTTATTAAAGAACTCAAACCATAATTCTTAATTTCCACTATTTTACATATTAAACTTTTCAAACTCTACCTATTAAACAACTCAAACTATAATTCTTAATTCCCACCATTTGAGATATTAAATCATTCAAACTCTACCTTTTAAATTTTTACATATTAAACCATTCAAACCCTACCTATTAAACAACTCAAACTATAATTCGTAATTCCCACCATTAAACCATTCAAACTATACCCATTAAACAACTCAAACTATAATTCTTAATTCCCACCATTCTACATATTAAACCGTTCAAACTCTTACCTATTAAACAACTCAAACTATAATTCTTAATTCTTAATTCCCACAGGCCTTTGCTTCTCTTCAATTGATTTTGATAAATTGATTGATTTTAACATCGAAGATTATAACTATTTGAACAGAGAGTCTGATATCCAAGAGTTTGAGAAGATAGAGAGCTCTTTCTAATTCGAAGAATTTGTGGATTTTGAGTTATGGGAGGTGTTAAATGTTCTATTTTAATGGTCATATATATTTTTTGTTCTTTTTATTGGGGAATGTTCATGTATGCATGGATGCTATGAATGTTTTTTTAGTTTTAGGTTATTTTGTGATTTTTATAATTGTATTTTGATGATGATGATGGTGGTTAATGTCCACTGAGACCAAACTTTGGTCTATTGGACCTAAAGAACCGAATTATTTAGTTTGATTTAAGATTTTATTCCTATGCTCAAAAAGTTTGGAAAGAAGCCTCCCAAGCTCACTGTAAAAGGCGAGAAAGATCAGTGTTGTAACAAAGATTTTGAAACTGAGATCTAATGTGGTTGTATGCTGGGCACTTTAAGAGGAATTGGTTTTCATCCTTGATGTTCGTATTCTCATAGAGATGGTCTGTTGGACCTAAAGAAATGAATTATTTAGTTTGATTTAAGATTTTATTCCTATGCTCAAAATGTTTGGAGAGAAGCCTCTCAAGCTCACTATAAAAGGTTAGAAAGATCAGTATTGCAACAAAGATTTTGAAATTGAGATCTAATGTGGTTGTATGCTGGGCACTCTAAGAGGAAGTAATTTTCATCCTCGATGTTCGTATTATCACAGAGATGGCAGAACCTTTCCATCCATGGCGTTTTAGGAATTTTCCAATGACCCCTTTCACTATGAAGCTCATAAGAGTTTGTTCTAATCTTGGCTATATTAATTTTCTTCTTTGAGCTAGTTCAAACAGAGATAATTTTGATCTTCTAGAGTCGGGTTGATGACTTCCTTATAATATCTTAATTTTCTTTTAGCTGCTAAATCATTTTCACACCACATTTTTTCTTTGAACTTAAAAGTAACAATATTATTAATGCTTTGCAATGCAACATTCTTATCCTCACTCATTATTTACCAATCGTAACTTCCTAAAACAAAGCGTAAAGGGTACCCTACCTAATCTCAAGTAAGGATTATGAAATATTCCAAAATCCTTTGAATGCTTTCCATATGGAATCGACCCGCCGCCGGTCGGGCGGGGTGGGGTGGCCCGTGGGTGGCCCTGCGTGGGG
>APFE031625413.1:36492-80471 GCA_000404065.3 Pinus taeda | reverse complement strand
ATTATTTCATGTGGATTGAAAAATTAATTAAGGATGTATAAATATGTAGATTATCTAAAATTCAAACTATCGACTTTCCAATTTAAAAACGCAAAACAATAAAAACCCCCCTAAAAAAATAAAAAAATTAAGATAGAGAACAAGAAAATATGAATAAGAGGACGACTTCAAAAACTATCAAATTTAGAAAATAATTTTTCACATTTCACACACTAGAAAATTAAAAGTCAAAAAATAGGTCTTTTAAAAAAAATGTGTGATGCAGAATACTCACTTTTTAAAATCAGCATGAAAATCACTACCATTCTAAAACTTGATTTCATCCTTGAACATGAAAAAAATTAAAGTTCCAAAAACCATGTTTTAAAAAAACATGTGTATTCTGCATCACCACTTTTGAAAATTAGGTCATTTTTTTGCTATCTCTACGAAACGGATAACAGTATCAGTTCCCGTTTCAAAGTTTACATTGTTTTTATTCTCTTTGTTGAATATAATCATCATGTGCCTCCTCTTCAAATTTAGTTATGGTATATTCTTCATTGATATCTTCTACAAAATCATTATCAATAAGAAACTACTCCCAAGTTGTATCATTCTTTTGTAATTCATGTTGGAAAATAATTTTGATGAGGCCACAATGATAAATTCTTTGATCTTCATTTCAGGGCTACCTTTGGATGACCATTTCCATTTTTTTTTAGATTGATCAATATATAACAAGGAATATTAAGAAATTTTTCATTCTTAAGATGCAAAACTAAGTGTATATGGTATAGAAACATAACACTCTATCTCCCCTCACAAATTATATATTTTTGGATGAGAAAGACTATGCCTTTCCAAGGATTTTTCAGTCAACTTCTTGGGATTCCTATGGACTAGTTGGTTTTTGTCTTGATCTATTGAGCAAGGAGAAAATAAGTGGATGTGGAGTGTTTCCCTCTATTGATGGTGTTGGAAATTCATCAACCAAGGGGGTCTCCCCAATGAGAAGTCCTAATTAGACCTCACGCCATTTGGAGTAGGATCCCCATCCAAAGTATTGGCCTGGCCACCATAACTAAAGGTTTTCCTTGGCTGCAATGAATAACATAAGAGAGTATGCACATAACCTTTGAAATCAGCAAGTAAGTTGACACTTTAAAATGCCAATTGAAATATGTAAAAGGAGGCTTTCATGAGAGGGGAGTAAAGAGTGAGCCTCTAGAAGGAAAGTAATAGTATTATCCTAAGAGAGGCACATGAGAGCAAGGAAATATTCGTTAATTATCTAGCGAAATAGTTCAGATAGACATGACAATCATTAAATCAAATACAACACACATTGAACAAGATGAGCACCCAAGTGAATGAAGTAGTTAAATTTATTTAGTACAGATGAACAGAACATATACCACAAACATCTAAAAAATAGTCTTACAATATTCACAATACATGCATGAAAGTGTGTTGGCTCAATGATATTCTAATGATTAAGTGAAAGATCTAAGTACACAATTACAATGGTGAGACACTAGCTCCAATAGTGAAACATTAAGTCACTTCTTACTTCTATAAAAGAATGATATTCTATCCAATGCCAAGCTAGAGAATCCAGGGCTAGCTCTCCAAATTCTAAGCCTCCAAAAGCCATTTGCTTAAGTTATGAGTTTTCTTTTATAACAAGAGGGATGAAGTTTCATATCTATTATGACTCTTGATTTACCCTCATAAAGCTTGGACTCCTAAGTGACCTTTGAAAATATATTGACTATTTGGTCCACATGTGACCTTTCATATTTCACTTGTGACTCTTGGACTCCCACACATTTACATTTTGTGATTTTCTTGAAAATACATAATTACATTCCACATCATGTGGCTAAGTATATGGATAACATAGAACTATGTATTGACACTTTGAGAGGCCATGAGTTGGCCACTATGACATAATACTTCATCGTGAAATATCCATGCCAAGTTCCTCTCCTTGATGCTATGTATTTCATTCTTGATGATAGATTTGATTTGTACTTCATCTTCACCCTCCAAAGGGTCTTGGATTAGTGTTGGAACCTTCTGAGTCATCATGAAATATCATCATTATATCATAGTCTCAAATCTTTTCATGTCTTCATGATGGTGCTTCTTTGTGATTCTTCTATCAAGTGGCTCTTTGCTTCTTCTCCTTAACACCTTCATTGAGCATAACCTTTCCCTTTTGAGGTGGTACACCTGCCAATGGATTTCACTCATGACAAGGAAGGATTAGTCCATAAATCATCTATTCATCCCCTACTTTTCTCATGGAAGAAATTGATTTTGAAGGCCCTGTGCAAGAACTGAGGAGGAAAGGCTTACTAGGAATTGCACAGTAGAGCTCAGTAGTGGCTAAGGGAAGGCCTCACTACTCACTGGAAACGTGCAATGAAATATAAGGAGGGGCTCCTAAGGGTCCATGATAGTGATAAAGTGCAAGATACAAGGTTGATGAGTCTGCTAACTAAAAATGCACAATGCACAATTATTAAGGGAGAGGGATACAATGACTGCACAAATGAGCTTCACAGTAATTGTGGGAAGGTCTCACTATGCACTATAGCTACACAATGCATAAAGGAGGCCAAGAAAGAAAATATGATTGCATAGTAAGGGGTTCCAATCAGCAAAGGAGGTAATACTAGGCATTGTAATTGCACAATGCATAGTGCTTGAGGGAAGACTCCTATGGTTGTGTAGGTGAGGGTTGTAGTGGCTTAGAGGTGAGCCCACTATCCACTCAGAATTCACAACGCAACAGGAGGCTCACTAGTTGAGAAAATTGTGTAGTGGGTTGAGGGAAGTATCTGGAAGGTTAAGCCACTTTTCCTTGAGGGTATTCATTGCAACATAAAGTGGAGTGTTGGATTGTTGGGGCCTAACCCAGATTCAGAGTTAATTATCCAAAAAAATCCTTATACTACTGGCCCTTTCAGGAACAATCCATGGAGCGCAGGCTGAGGTATCACATGAAGTAGTATGGGGGGGTGCTGGAACTAGGTTTTCACACCCTTGAGATGTCTGAGGGGTTATTTCAATCCAATTGTTAGTCCTTGCGTGCAGGTTTCTTCACGAAACTTCCTGGCCTTCATGCCCTGATATACCCGCCTTCGTGTAGCCCAACCCAGGGTTGTGGGGCTTCCATGCTTGCTGGAGCAGCACTCTGCACTATTACCCTAAGTCACACCCAAGATTTGACTTATCTTCTTACACTAGTTAGTTGTCTTCACGTAAATGAATACCTTATGTCATATTTAGTTATATAGCACATTCATAAGAGTTCGCCAGAAAATAAATAGTAAACTTGTAATTCATATCCAATAATACATTAAATAGGAAAAGATACATGAAATAAGGTATAACTTCTCTTTTATTAATTCTTCCCATGATTACAGACTCAATCTGCCCTGTGCACTCAGCTGCAGGGGTCTGTGCACTAAGCCGCAGACTACTAGGCCTCTGCGCACACAACTGCAGAGCCTTCTCCTACTCTACAACCCAAAGACACACTTTACACTTTGACTCAATCCCTTAGACTCATCATGCTTCTATTCTATTGATTGATTCATTCATTTTTTCTATACTTAGATCCTCACTCTATTTATACAATCCCATGGCCCGCAGACCATGGGTGGATCTTTCAAGTTGACATTACATTACAAAACCAAGGGTGGACAACCATGTGACTCTATTATTACTTTGCGCTCCGCACCCATAAATCATGGATTCTTTACAAAGGACTTGGTCAAAACATGGGCTTTAAGCCCCAAAACATGCCTTGGGGTGGATTCCACACCCAACATGGAGGAAGAATTTCTATTGCACAATTTGTTAGTGCAAGGGGATGGAGAAGGCCTTGCTATCAACTAGAAGTGCTCCATGCATGATACAAGGTAGAACTGATCAAGGCTTAGTGCAGTAAGTCAGTACAAGCAACAAGGGTTAGTGACTATGGTTTGAAGGTACTCAATGCAAAATCATATGATATGTCTCTAAGAAAGGATCAATGTAAAAGTCAACGAAGAAAGGATTCATCAACGAGGCTCATGGATAGCTGTGCTCATCACCTGGTGCAGGATTAGTTCTTTCAAAACTTTCACCTGACAAGAGGACCAAGAAGAGCTCTATAATGGCTAAGTGTGGGACAAGTAGAGCAAGAGAAAGAAAAGCATCTGAATGAGTCTCAAATATGGATCACATATATGAATGCCAGAAATAAAATCTAGGGGAATGCATAAGAATCAAAAACAACAATCACACCTTCAAATGACAACAAAGTGACACTTGTGTTGGAATTATGATGCATGTGTTGTACTTGATGGCAACCCACTTGTAGCAGAACAACTCTCTTATATATGGTAACTAGATGAATCTACAGAAGAGATATCAGATGTGACAGAATGCATGAAAATAATGTTTACAGATGTGATGAAATGCAGGGTAGCTTCGAGGAATTAGTTTAGAAGGAAACTTACTCAGATGAAAGATCACAGTATAGCATGACAATAACAAAGAGTTATAGATCAGACTTCACAGAATGAAGAAAGAGAGGTATATGCAGGTTCACCATTGGCCAAGCCACGTATACACACGGGTTCACTGTATACAAGTCTCATAAACGTACACACGCACTTTCACAAAAGGAAAAGCACGTATACCTTGGAAAACTAAGTTTTGGTCTGAAGTATTTGGTCCATGGTATTTTGATCCATGGTATTGGTCCAAGGTATCAGGTCTGAGGTATTGACCCTAGGTATTTGATCCAAGGTATTGGTCCTAAGTGTTTTTGGTCCATGGTATTGAGAAAGGCCTAAAACTATAAAAGGAGGAGAAGATCATTAGGCCAAGGTACTCAAGCATTGAATATCTGATGAAGAGTGAGATCTAGTATGCAGGTTATTGGGTTATGGTGCATTGCTGGATCTGAACCAAGGAGGAAACTTAGCGGTTGATGGAAGACAAGATATAATGATGGATCGGGATCTTAAGGCTTGGAATGAATTATCTTTATATGATTTTGTCATGTTTATTCTAGATTTGTATACTGATGCATGTGTTGTTCTGTAAATATTATGATCTAGGTATAACTGAAGTCTGGAATAGCTGCAAAATTATGAATGAATATTTATAGATGTATACACTGGTTGACTCTGGTAAAAGCACGTATACACGCAGGTTCGACACATCAAAGAAGTTTATACCTTGTGAACTATGATGTTTGAAAGTCCAATTGATTCTTGTTGTTGATGCAGATTTCTGGGTTCTGCATTGTGTTCTAGTGACTATTTTCTGGTGACAATATTCTACATATTCAAATTGGCTGATTTTGATTAGCTTCAGTGTTGATGGATGAAATCTAATGGATTTGGATCATAATGACTTATCATTAATGGATGGGCTAGACCTTATCACTACACATGTTTTATCCTCTATGTGTGATTATGTCTGAAGTTTGGAAGTGAAACAAAGTGTTTGCAGATCTATATGCTGGTTTGCTTTAGGGAAGCTGCGTATACACACTAGTTCGGCTCTTCCAAGTTGCGTATACAATCTGATGCATGGTTTTGAGGTTACAACTGGTTCTGAATGATGATGTAGTGTTCTGGGTTCAAATCTGTGTATTGGTTACAGTGATCTGTCTGTTCCAGCTGATTGATTGAATTTGATTAAGTTTGAATGAATGGTTGATTCAGTTGTGATAGAGGTTCAGTAAGTGTCTGATTCAATTGTGCCAGAGATTCGTGGGTTGTCATTAATTGGTTGAGTTTAGTTGATTCAGAAAGTAATGATTGAGTTTCAGTGATTGTAGTGGTGATTGATTTTGAGCTTCAATGTTGTTCATGGGTCCAGTATGAAAATTGTATGAAATGCGACCTTCAGATTATGGTGTTGTGTTCCAGGAGTATCTAGTATGAAAATTTATGAAACGTGGTACCTGGAGGAAGAGAGAATTTTGTAGCCTTCTATAGGTTGACGCCAGCGTGCTAGTAAACATATCAGCTAGTACAAGAGCTAGGG
The DNA here is from genome assembly GCA_000404065.3 of Pinus taeda. Taxonomy (NCBI): domain Eukaryota; kingdom Viridiplantae; phylum Streptophyta; class Pinopsida; order Pinales; family Pinaceae; genus Pinus; species Pinus taeda. Next base: position 74,432 of record APFE031625413.1, on the reverse strand, counting down.
GGTTGTAGCTCCCTTCCAGTAGAAGCTAGAGAACCAGAGAAGGTTGTAGCCTTCTGCAGGTAGAAGCCTGCATACTGGTATGAGTCTGCACCAGTACAATGTTGTAAACATATTTGCTTATTATTAAAAGAAGATAAAGATGACAACAGCAGGTGGTTTTTACCCACATTAGGTTTCCACCTTACATCTTGGTGTTCATGTGTGTTGCTTATGTGTGATGGTTCTTTCTGTTATTAACTGCACATGGTTATTGTTAAATGTTTAATAAAGTATTGATGTTCAGATTAAAGATCAACATATGATGAATTAACTGAATCACTAGTTTGCTGGATATACACTTATTTCCTTAAACACAGTTGCGTGCACACACGGGTTACCTTCATTGAAGTAGCGTATATGAAATTGAGTATGAAAAGAAAAAGATTATTGACTTGACTAATACTGATTCCCCCCCCCCCCCCTCAGTATTATTTCCAACAATTGGTATCAGAGTAGGTCCTTTGGTAGAAGCTTTATTGCTTGAAGGAGATCCGTAGAACAATAGGAAAGAAGCTAAAGAAGAAAGTGCCTCAGAAGAAGAAGACATCTCAAAGGAACTATGAAAGTGGGAGAATCGATTGGGGAATATGTGGAAGCAACTTTTCAGATTCAGAATCATCTCAGAATGAAGATGAACAAGCAAAAGAACTATCAAGTATGAATTTGTTATCCCCTGGTGATGCATTTCTCCATCCATTTGAAGATGATGAAAGTGATAGCGAAACAACTGAATTTGCTCTTATGGGTGAGGAAGAAAGATATCAAATAGAGGTAGAATTTAAAAGACTTATGGACAAAATTAGAGATCAACAAGACCTATTGGACAAAAGGGAATGTGCCTTCAAAGAAGAAGCTACGAAACTAAAAGCTCAACTAGAGGAAGGAAACAAAGTAAGGAAGAAATTCAAGGAAAAGGAAGATCAATGTCAAAAGCTACAAGATGAAGTGACGTCATTAAGAAATGAAGTAAATGAAAGGAGCACAACAATCAAGAAACTCATAGATAGATCCAGTTACTATGAAAGTCTTGAAGCTAAGATTCTCTCGCTAAAAGAAGATCTTAAAGAATCAAATAAGCATATAAAGAACTACTCCAAGCTCTTGAAAGAAAAGAAAACAAAGTTCTTGAATTAAGACATCATATGGAAGAAGGAAGAAAAATTGAAGGAACCATGAAGATGCAGTATCTTGAAAAGGAAGAGCAACATCAGGTTGAGGTAAATATTCTAAAAGATAAATTAGAAGAAAAGGATAAGCTCTTATGATTTCAAGATAGTACTAAGATCTTGGATGATATTCTTAATAGTCAAAGGTCTCCTGCCATCAAAACTAGTCTTGGTTTTCATGAATCTGTTGAAGGTGAATCTAGCTCACAAAGTAAGAAAAGGAACACTAATGCAAAATATGAAATGCTCAACAAGGAAATGAGAGGTCAATCCCATCAACAACCAAGGAAAGAAATTCTTCAAAGAAAATCTTTTATTCCTAACTATGCAAGTGATAGTCGTTCATTTCCCCAAATAAATAATGCTGAATGTTTTATAGTAATAATCCTAGGCATGTTGCAACAAGATGTGGAAAGAGAATGGTTCAATACCATCACACAGAAAGATCATTAGCTTCCAGGTACTTTAAGGGATATTGTTTTTCTTGAAATATGTTTGGTCACAAAGCCATTGAATGCTATAGAAGAAATATGAAACATGTAAGATGTTATGCATGTAACAAGTTTGGACATATAGCAAAGGAATGCACGGGGAAATTTCAAAAGGAAAAAACGTCTTCACACTCGAAAATAAGGAAGAAGAAGGAAGTACAGTCAAAAAAAATTGACATGGCACAATGTATACACATAACAGATTCAGGGGGAGCTAAAAGTGTGAAAATTCAATGTTCTAAATCACATACGCAAGTTTCATGAAGACAAGTCACGCGTATACGCAAGTTTGAAGCTGCACAATTGTGTATATGTGGTTTGAGAAAAATGTAGTGGGACAGTCTCAGAGAAACTAATTTGATATGATTCAGACAATTATCAGTTATCCCTTCTATCATGATGATAGATGACTACAATTTGTGGATGTTCTTTAGAAGTGTTTTGATCCTCACAGCTTGTTGATAATTTGATGTATAATTGATTGATGATGATACCCTGATACTTCTTACTAATATATGCAATGATCAAATCCGACAGTGAACAAGTGGAACAGGTTCAGGGGGAGAACATACTATGCTTCTAATAAAGCATTGTTGGCATTATGATTAGAAGTGTTTGGTACCTAATCAATGATGATGATGCTTATATGGCTAAATGATACATCTTGCTATGTTACGGTTATAAGTTGCCCATGATAAAATCTCATATGACACTTGGGGTCACATAGTTGGTATTCAGATCAGATCTATGGATGATTGTGGATGACTCTTTGATGATGCATATAGTATATATATGTTGCTTACATGGTGATCTTCATAAGGACAAGGAGAAGTACAAACCTTGAATACACAACTTCATTATTTAATGATGAGCCACTCATTTCTTTATGCTACTATCATCATGCCTTCAAAGATGCTTAAAGATCATATGATGTAGCTATGATGCAGGATTCCTATAGCTCTTGGCTCTCACATGGTTGAGTATTGTTTTTGTTGATGATATCAAGAAATCTTGACAAATTACCATGAGCTCATGGTTTTCTAGATACATAGTGCTATCTCTTTGATGGATATATAGTATGCTAGATACATGGATGATTACTCAAGTTGCATATTGATAAATATTGTTGGTTGGCCAAGAGAATGGTGTTATTGCAGGTTGCATAAAGACATAGCGATTTGAAGACATGGCTTACTTAGACACATAATGGTGATGAGTTCTTACCTTATGATGATAGGTTGATACACACATATATTGATTGATGCTTATCAGATGTGGGATGTTCCCTAGTGATGATACATGGTTGATATATTAAGGGTTCTTGTGAAAGATCATGCAGTTCTTGATGATGATGTGATGACTATGGTGATTTGCACATATGATATGATGATAATGATTTTGTATGACATATGCAGAGTTGATTCATGGAAGGTTATGATAAGGCTCTTTCTACTAAGGAAACGAAGCAAGTTGATCTTGACGAGATCAAGAGGATGAGTTGATATCTATATGCAGAAATTCTTTGTCAATAGGTTGATGATATTTACATTGTCATATCTTGGGAACTACTGATGGACATATACAGGTTGCCGGTCTAGATGCTATCGACAAATGCTTATGGAGAAGATCATACATGGTGTATGATAGTTGCTGATGACTATCATGATCTTGTTTAGATATTTGGTCTCTGTTATAAATGTTATGTATATCATTTGATGTAAAGGTCATATCAAGACCCATGATGTAATAATTTGTCTCTGTTTGTTGTAGTCTTTTGCTCATATCATGTAATTTGTACCCCCTCTATGGATGGGAAGGGTGATGTAATAATTTCTATAATTTAGTCATGTATAAACAATTGATATATCCCCACTTCGTCGGGTGGATGAGTCAAGTTTGGTATATCCCCACTTGGTTGGGAGAATGGATGTATGTATGAGCCATTGATGATAGAAAGGTCAAACTCACATAGTTGAGTTATAGAGTCATGTTTTCTTCTTGAAAATATTTGCAGACTATGCATATGCTCAAGGGGAGCATGGGTGATAGAATATATCTCAACATGAAAAAAGGGGGAGTTTTATCAGAGAATTTAGCATGCACTTAGGGGGAGCATTATCAATGTTTATATTCAGCCCTTTTCCCTTGATATCAAAGGGGGAGAATATCTTGGTCCACCCTTTGCCCTTGATGTCAAAGGGGGAGAGTATTTTGGTGTTTCTTGTTATATCTAGTAGTTTCTATAGCTTGCAGTAATCAACACCAACATGGTTTCCATCAAGTCCAAAGGGGGATATTGTTGGCATTATGATGCATGTGTTGTAATTGATGGCAACCCACTTGTAGCAGAACAACTCTCTTATATATGGTAACTAGATGAATCTACAAAAGAGATATCAGTTGTGATAGAATGCATGACAGTAGTGTTTACAGAGGTGATGAAATGCAGGGAAGCTTCAAGGAATTAGTTCAGAAGGCAACTTACTCAAATGAAAGATCACAATACAACATGAAAACAACAAAGAGTTACAAATCAGACTTCACAGAATGAAGAAAGAGAGGTATATGCAGGTTCACCATTGGCCAAGCCGTGTATACATGTGGGTTCACTGTATACAAGTCGTGTATACATACACACACACTTTCACAAAGGGAAAAGCGCATATACCTTGGAAAACTAAGTTTTGGTCTGAAGCATTTGGTCCATGGTATTTTGATCCATGGTATTTTTCCAAGGTATCGGGTCTGAGGTATTGACCCTAGGTATTTGATCCAATGTATTGGTCCTAAGTGATTTTGGTCCATGGTATTGAGAAAGGCCTAAAACTATAAAAGGAGGAGAATATCATTAGGCCAAGGTACTCAAGCATTGAATATTTGATGAAGAGTACAATCTAGTATGCAGGTTATTGGGTTATGGTGCATTGTTGGATCTCAACCAAGGAGGAACCTTAGCGGTTGATGGAGGACAAGATCTAATGGTGGATCGAGATCTTAAGGCTTGGAATGAATTATCGTTATATGGTTTGATAATGTTTATTCTAGATCTGTACACGGACGCATGTGTTGTTCTGTAAATATTATGATTTGGGTATAACTGAAGCCTGGAATAACTGCAAAATTGTGAATGAATACTTACAGATGTATACACTGGTTGACTTTGGTAAAAGTGCATATACACGCAGGTTCGACACATCGAAGTAGCATATACCTTGTGAACTATGATGTTTGAAAGTCCAATTGATTCTTGTTGTTGATGTAGAGTTCTAGGTTCTGCATTGTGTTCTGGTGATTGTTTTCTAGTGACAGTATTATGCATATTCAGATTGGTTGATTCTGATTAGCTTTAGTGTTGATGGATGAAATCTAATGGATCTAGATCATAATGACTTATCATTAATGGATAGGATAGATCTGATCACTAACACATGTTTTATCCTCTATGTGTGATTATGTATGAAGTCTGGAAGTGCAACAAAGTGTTTGCAGATCTATACATTGTTTTGCTTCAGAAAAGCTATGTATACATGCTGGTTCGACTCTTCCAAGTTTTGTATACACTCTGATGCATGGTTTTGAGGTTACAACTAGTTCTAACTGATGATGTAGTGTTCTGGGTTCAGATCTGTGTATTGGTTACAGTGATCTGTCTGTTTCAGTTGATTGATTGAATTTGATTAAGTTTGAATGAATGGTTGTTTCTGTTGTGATAGAGGTTCAGTAAGTGTCTGATTTAGTTGTGTCAGAGATTCATGGGTTGTCATTGATTGATTGAGTTTAGTTGATTTAGAAAGTAATGATTGAGTTTCAGTGATTGCAGTGGTGATTGATTTTGAGCTTCAATGTTGTTGATGGGTCCAGTATGAAAATTGAATGAAACATGGCCTTCATATTATGGTGTTGTGTTCCAAGAGTATCTAGTATGAAAATTTATGAAATGTGGTACCTGGAGGAAGAGAGAAGGTTGTAGCCTTCTGTAGGTCGAAGCCTATGTGCTAGTAAACATATCGGTTAGTACAAGAGCTAGGGGGTTGTAGCTCCCATCCAGTAGAAGCTGGAAAATGAGAGAAGGTTGTAGCCTTCTGTATGTAGAAGCCTGTGTACTGGTATGAGTCTGCACCAATACAATGTTGTAAACATATTTTATTATTCTTAAAAGAATACAGAGATGACAACAACAAGTGGTTTTTACCAACATTGGGTTTCCACCTTACATCTTGGTGTTCATGTGTGTTGCTTATGTGTGATGGTTCTTTCTATTATTAATTGCACATGATTACTGTTTAATGTTTAATAAAGTACTGATGCTCAGATTAAAGATCAACATATGATGAATTAACTGAATCATTAGTTTGCTGGATGTATGCCTGTTTCCTTAAACACAGTTTCGTGCACACGCGGGTTACCTTCATTGAAGTAGCGTATATGAAATTGAGTATGAAAAGAAAAAGATTATTGACTTGAATAATACTGATTCAACCACCCCCCCCCCCCCCCCCTCAATATTATTTCCAACAAATTGTTTCTAGGTCTGACAGTTGAAATGTAACATTGTGATACTTAGAATACAAGTCACGAGACAAGTGTCTTCTGCGACCAGAAAGTGCGCTAAGCTATAGGAATGTGTCTAGTGCATAATATTATGACATATATTACCATCTAGTCTATAAGAGTGCACTAGATCTACCACTGGTGATGTGTGAAGGTGCAACACATACATGAGTTGAAATATTTAAAAGCAACACTTATGATAGTTATAAAAGGTGAAAATGACACTTGAAAAAGCTAAAGTAAGTGAAAGTGACAATTTTTAAAGCGAAATTGTGAAAAAATGATAGTTGTGAAAGTGGAAGTGACTTGGGAAAGCAATGGTGCACAAAAGCAATAGTTAAGAAGACTCATTGGAATAGTAGTACAATTGCAACTGAAGTGATATGGACTGTAAAATGATATTGCAAACTCACTGTTAGCATAGGATATGTAACTTTCTATACTATAATTTGTGCAAGCACTATTCCCAGAGTTTGCACAAGACTTACTTTCAAGAGTTGTGCAATGCTTATCTAAGATTGCATAGAAATAAGTGCATTTATGAGTTCATCAAGGACTGAGCACGTATGAGCAAGTGGTTTTGACACTTAGAAGTCGAGAAGAAGACTGAATGACTTAGAAAAAAATCAACCGAGCATGAAGTGACTATGATTCACATGGAATGATAGATCACAAGATCCTTAGTAGGCTCCAAAATTCAAGTGTAGGCAAAATTTTGGAGGGTGTTTGTCGTAGTGGCAACACTTGGAGACACATTGGTAGAACTCATTTTGGGTTTTTCCCTTTTTATCCTTCTTGTTAGACTCATTTCTCAATGCTACCTTTGACATCAATGAAAATGGTTTATATCAATGACAACACATTGAGAAATAACCTCCCCCTTTGGCATTGTTCCAACACCACCAAAAATTGCTTGTTGGTCATTGATGTAAGATTCACTACTTGGCAACATTCTCTCCTATCATGTTACAACTCCACCACTAGGAAACAATCTCTTATGTCATGCTATAAATCTATTATTGTTTACTCCCTCTCCCTATGTGTTGTTTAAACCTAAATACTCTCCATCTGCAATATTTGTGATGTTTGCATACTCTTCGCCTTTGACATCAATGGAAAATGGTTTAGGTCCTCCCCCTAAAAATATATAGTAGGCTTCACATTATTCCCCCACTTTGAATGAAATCAACTACAATGTTACCATTTCAATTTCCTTGAATTTGCAATCTTCTTACTGCTAAACATCCCTTGTTGGACTTGATATAAAGCTATTGCTACCTTTGGATCTACACCCTGTATTATGTTATGAGGCTCTCCCCCTAAGATCATGCTTCCATATTCCCTTGAGCTGATATAACAAACTATTAATTTTTCTTTTTCCAATCTAAAGTTCCTGTGGACTTGTCTAATGTTCCTTAATATATCAGCTCGATTTATCACAAAGCTCCCGTTATTAAGGAGGTGACCAATTATTTTTGCATGCACCATCACTATTTCAGCTACATTGATTTGAGAATTTCTTCCCTTATGCATGTGCTTCCTTTAGTATGAGAATCTCCTCAATGGTTAGTGATTTCCCTCACTAGTTAGAATATTACATATGTCACACATCACATTCTCCATGGCTCGACTTTCCTCCATGATTACACACTCCATCATTGGTCATTCCTTTACTTAAATTCACTTGTTATTGCTTTTTGCCAACTGAAATTTACTTACTTCCCGTAGTGATGTTATTAGCTCACCACTCTTGTCTTCTAGCTCATCCTCAATGATTTCTACCTTTATGTGATTTGAGGTGTTTTTTTCCCTCACTTGTCTTTTATTGATAAGTTGAGAGGGATAAAACTCTCTTACTGCATTCTTTTATTTTACCATTTTTGAGGACATATGCATTTCTTGAGGTCTTGGTTGTTGTTGCTACTAATCTACTAGATTCTTCTTCCCTTATTTTATAGCCTTTAGAAGAAAATATGACTTGATGTCAATTATCAACCATTTGACTTACACTTAGAATATTGTGTTTGAAACCTTCAACCAACATGACATATTTAGCCTTAGTTTTTTCATTGTCAAGGGCAACTAATATTTTTCCCATTATTCTAGTTGGTGTATTATTTTCAAGAATTACACTACCACCTTTGACTTCCTTCATTGAGATAAATTTTCTTTTGTATCCTATCATATGATTTGAATGTCCGTAGTTTATATATCACTGGTTCTCTTTATCTTCACCACACATAGCTATATTGCAATATTTTTCCTTCATTTCTTCTTTCTTTTTCCAAATCCTTATTCTTTCTTAGACTTTCCTGTTCCACTTTGGAGGAATAATTGGGATACTACTACAATCACTTGCTTGGAGTCCATGATTGTCATATTTTAAACCTTCAAGGATATCCATTAAGGGATAAATAGAGTTTTATTTTTTAACCCACCTTCATGAGAGTTACTCGATTTATTCCTTTCATCAATACTTGAGGATATATTTATTGAAGAATTCATTTTATTTCCCTTACTTTGATTGGCTTTATGAGACAAATCAGATCTCAAATGGTTCATTTCTTGACTTCAAGTATAGAATGTAAATCCACACTCATCTACTTATTTAAGCCTCGTTTCCTTCAATGTGTGATTTCCTTCTTTTGTTTTCTCATTTTGAGAGGGAGTTATGATCTTGTCATATTTACACTCAAATACTTGTGCCCATAATTGTTACATAACATTCAATAATATTTAAGAAGGGGAAAAAGGAATTGTGATTTATAAAAAGATTCCTACATTACCTCTATTGCTTCTTAGATATTCATTCCTTGAGATCTCATATGCTCTCTTACTGTTATTACTCAACAAATTCTAATTTCTTTCATAATATTTACAATCTATTTCCTTATGTTTGAAAATATTTCAAGAAAAAAATGGCTAGAGAAAAGGTTTTGATACTTTGGAATTATTTGTTCTTAAGAAGGAAATCTTATGAACCGTTCATGAATTTTTCCACGAGGGCTATAAAATCTCTTTTTATCTTTCACTCGTTATCTGTGGCTATTCGAATTGTTGTTATGACTTTTCTTTTTTTGTTGTTGAGTTGATTTTTTGTCCTTTTCCTTTCCTTGTTGTTGTTGTTTTATATTTCTATTGTTTTCTTTTCTTTGTTGTTGTTGTTTTATATTGTTGTTAGCTCCTTAAATGCATTAAAATGGCTTAACGATTCTTTTTATTCAATTCGTTTAGTGCTTGGTTCTCCTTCATAGCCTAGACCAATCTGATGAGAGGAGATCTTTGATCACTAAGAATTCCATCTAGGATTGTAGTACTCTTTAGCTAATCATTAGATTTTTCTAGGTCAATTTTCAGTAAAATAATCTTAGCTTCTAGTGTTTCACAATGACCTTCTCTTTTAGTCAATCTTTAGGATAACAATTATTTTTCTTAATTCCTTAAATTTTTGTTCCTTATCCTCATATTCCTGCAACATTTCCTTTTGTCTCTAATTTATTATTGTAATCCTCTCAATCTCCTCTATAGTAGAGATAAATTTTCTTCTGAAAGATGTCTCTTCATTAATCTCTTCTTATTTTTCTGAATCTAATGTTTCTTCTATAGTTATTAATCGAACCCCTTTTTCATCACTACTAGAAGTACATCCATTATCTTGCTTAGATGGAAAATCATAAGAAATTTTACTATATTTCTTGTGGGGGTGTTCTCTCAACTTCTAGTTCTCCTTCATTACTATCATTTTCTAAATTTTCATTTTAACATTTAAGAGAAATATGACTTATTATTTCACAATTACAAAAAAATAAAAACTTACTTATAAATTTATCTTCATTAGCATTTTTTAACCTCCAACTTCATCCTCTAAATATACATTATTCTTTTGATGATCAACAACTTGTGCATCATGACAAGGGGATCTTCTTCATGATCTAATTCATCATTTAGGCAATCAAAGTCTTCAATATTCAACGGTTCCTTTTAACTTCCTTATTCATAAATACATTAGAACTTATCTAGCATTTATTTTATTGTCTTATAATGTATCACTTTATCAGAGTATGAAATTAATAACCCACTAAAGATAATTTTTTTGGATTTTGGATTCCAAGGTCTAGCAAGGTGTTGTTGTTTTGATTGAGTGAATCCACATACCGATTTTGGTTGCATTACCACCTTTGGTTCTCAACAAATTTTCCCATGGCTAAAATTTTCTACATGCCACTCATGAGTTGAAATTTTTTTAGTTTTGGTGCCTTGTTTCAATGAGTTCCTTCTCTGAGTTATGTTGGTTTTGGTCCCAATTTAACTTCACGTAGAGTTTCTTTAACTTGAAAACATGTAAAACAACTTGTAAATGCTGTATATAAATATAACATTTATATATTAATTTTTATTTTAGGTTAAGGTTAAGGTTAATGTCTTTTTCACATTTATAAATATGTGAAGAAAATTTAAGTTTAGCTCTATTGACTTAGCTCTATTGGTTGCACTGTAGCATGAAAGAGTTTCATTTATGGTTCATATTGAAATCCCAAATTCATATGTATTATAATTACTATGAAATAAAAGTTAAAATCTTATCGATAGCAAGTGTAAATCTATATCATTCAAATCTATGGTGTTATGAAGTATCACAATGAATATGAATTAATAATTAAAACTGTAATTCTTAGTGCAAGCGCGAACACACACACATAAGGGGTAGAAAGAGTTATTATATATATAATTTATATTATATATATATATATATAATAAAACTTTTTACCATATTTTTTACTTTTATAATTCTCACTGTATTAGTTACAAATTTTGTTATATTAATCTTTTAAAAATAAATCTGTTGCAGTTTATTAATTTATTTTAATAATGAATAAGATAAAATATTTACATTTTTTCTATGGGAAAATAATTTTATTCCACCTTAGAACAAGGAAAAAATTACATTTTAATAGATATATTAGCATTTGATCAGTTAGCCTTTCGACTAATGTTACTCTATCTATCTATCTTCTATCTTCTATCTATATATAATATATATAATACGTATTTTTTTGGGGTTTAATTGTGATAGTGATCACTTAACTTCCCTTTTTTTCCTTTCTTTTTTACACTTGTCTCCAAATCCATGGTTGGAATCAACTGTTACTATTGCCAATTTATTTCCAACTTCCTGCAAAGGGACTTCCTTTTCTGAATCCAAACTCTCAAATACATGAGTTATCTTTATACTCCCAACCCCTTTACAATGAGAGTTTTCTCTTTTTGTTGCTATGGTTTTTTGATATTTGTTGATTCTATACCCTTCTGGATACATGTCATGGTTAACAACTGATCACCAACTCCTTTGTCTTCTTGACTGCCATGTTTTTCCTGAGCATCCACATTTGGACTCTTATCCATAGTTTCTTCTTCTTCTTCTTCAAAAATGTCAGGTACCTACCATACTTTTGGCTTGCAGTTCTACCTCATTTTCAATTTTTTTTTGTGTGTGTGTGTGTGGGCATGTGTTCTATTTGAAAACAAATTCAACATCTAAATTTCGTGTTGTCATAATCTAAAAAATACATCCATTGTAAGTTTCCATGGTTGAGATGGGCACAGTCAGCTAGACTTTTGTTAAGGTCTATCTCTACACAAATTCCAACAAATGTAAATATACCTTTTCTGTTCTGTCAAGATTTATTTTTTTGAATTTTCCAAGGGTATTTCCAATATCTTCTAGGACGTTATCGTGCCATAAAGGGAGAGGCATATTTACTAATCTCACTCAAACCAACAATGTAGTGACCACCATGCGTGTAGCATCAAATATTAGAAACCATGGGGTAATGAAAAGAATAACTCTACCCCAGAACCATAGCCCCTCATTTAGGACTTGCTCCATATCCTTTTGTGTTTAAAATTGAACTATGAAGAAACCCTTGAAACATAAACATAAATCATAGTTGGATGTCCAAGAAGAGTATACCCACTAATGTAAACCTTCAACTCTCAGCCATAAGCCATTAAACCTACATATTTATGCATTATATTGAAGATCAATAAAATGTGATTTTACCTTTAGGGTTTTGACGTCCATTAGTGTTGAAAATAGCAACAAGAAATGCTAAAAATAGAAATTCTAAAAATAGCATTGCTATAGATAGCATTTCGGGATATATTCCAATTTTAATTAGTCCCTAAATTAAAATTGAGAATTAAAATTCGAATTTGATTTCAACAACTGTTTGTAAAATAATTAATTAATTCATTTTGAGTAAATTAGTTGGAGAAAATCAAACATGAAGTCTATGTGAAGGCACGGTTGTGTTTTAGAGGGAGCATGGAGCTCTTCTCACCCTGAGTGATGTAAAGTATGTGCTTGGACTGAAGAAGAACCTGGTATTCGTCACAATGTTGGAAGACAAAGGCTATGATGTAGTCTTCAGTAAAGGAAAGGTGTTCCTAAGACACATCGCCACGGGTCAGACAAAGAGAATTAGGATTCGAGTAAAGAATCTCTACAAGCTAGAGGTAGATGACTGTGCTACATTGAGTTCCAAAGAAGAGTTGGTGCAAAGCCAAGATATTGGTAGGCTATGGCATAGAATATTGGGCCACTTGCACCATGGGGCCTTGAAGATCATGCATTAGATTTCTACCGGACTTCCCAAAGGTAAACTTGAGCAAGTAGATACATGCAAAGGTTGTACCTTGGGTAAGTATACAAAATCTTCCTTTCAGGATCGAGACAGTCGAGCTGAAGCAATCTTGGAGTGAGTTCAAATAGATGTGTGTGGACCATTCTCGATAGCCTCCACCACTAAACAAAGGTACTATGTTATTTTCATTGATGATTTTTCTCGTAGATGCTGGATCTATTTCATGCAGAACAAGGATCAAACCTTCTCAAGGTTTTGTGAGTTCAAATCCTTGGTTGAGAAAGAATTAGGAAAGAAGATCAGGGCCTTGCGAAGTGACAATGGTGGAGAGTATGTCTCTCAAGAGTTTAAGGACTTATGTGCAACAGAAGGAATTAAACGGGAGTTTACGGCACCCCATAACCCACAACAAAATGGGGTGGCCGAAAGGAAGAATAGAATGATTATGGGAGCAGCTTGGGCGATGCTGCATGACCAAGGCCTACCACTTCATTTGTGGGATGAGCCATGCAATACAACGGTATACTTGTAGAATAGAATCCCACGTCACATACTTGGGATGAAGACACTAGAGGAAGCTTTCTTCGGGAAGAGACCAGATGTGAGTCACTTCAGGATCTTTGGCTCATCGATATTTTTCCATGTGACCAAAGATGCTCGGAAGAAACTTGAGCCAATAGTTGAGTTGGGGATACTTGTGGGGTACATTGATACACCCCACAACTATCAAGTGTTCTTGCCTACCATCCAGAGGACAATGGTATGTAAAGATCTAAAGTTCGAAGAGCAGAAGGCCATGCGAGTTTCCCTTGAGAGGGAGCTCAAGTTGCATGCAGAGGAGGAACTTTTGGTTCCTAAGGAGGAGTTGCCTCAGACTGATGTGGAGCAGCTGCATGCAGAGGATCCAGGAGTGGAGATATCCACTCATGCAAAGTATTCTAGAGATGGGTAGAAACGCTCAAGGGAAGCTAACAGATTGTTGATGGATGTGAGAGAGAATGCGGGAGAGCCATCTTCTTAGCATAGACAGAGGAGGTCACCTAAGTGGTACATTGGTTACATGGCCCTTGTCTGGGAATGTATAGAGACCGAACCATCTTCCTTTGAGGAAGCAGTGCAATAGCTAGTTTAGGTTGATGCTATGGTGGAGGAGTATGACTCCATAGTTCATAACAGTGTTTGGGATGTTGTTCCAAGACCGGAGAAGAAATCAGTGGTGAGTTCTCGTTGGCTTTACAAGGTAAAGCAAGCAGCTGATGGTAGTGTGGAGAAACATAAGGAAAGGTTTGTTGCCTGTGGTTTCTCACAAGTCGAGGGGATCGACTATGATGAGACTTTTGCCCCTGTAGTAAGGTACTCATCTATCAGATCGATATTGGCACTATCAACACTAATGGGTTGGAAGATCCATCAGATGGATGTGAAGACTGCATTCCTCAATGGCAAGATTGAGGAAGAGGTGTACATAGAGCAGCCAGAAGGATTTGAGACCTTCGATTGTGAGTCACATGTGTGCCAACTCAAGAAAGCTTTGTATGGGCTGAAGTAAGCACCTTGTGCTTGGTACACCCAAGATTGACAACTACTTCACCAGATTGGGCTTCACAAAGAGTGAAGCAGATGCAAACTTATACCCACATCATGGTGGAAGGTAAGTGGTTGATCATTGTTCTTTATGTTGATGATCTGATATTGACATGTGATGATTAGTTGATCATGTCTTGCAAGGAGGACCTTGCAAAAGAGTTCAAGATGAAAGACATGGGTCTCATGCACTACTTTCTAGGCATGGAAGTGTGGCAGAAGGATGGGGAAGTGTTTGTGTCTCAAGGAAAGTATGCCAATGAGATACTCAAGAGATTCCACATGGAGAAGTGCAAGCCCATGCAGACTCCTATAGCAGGTAACTGGAGGAAGGAGGATGCTACTTCAGGTGAGGTAGTAGTTGCTACTGTGTATCGGTAGCTTGTGGGTTCATTGATGTATTTAGTGAAGACACGACCAGATTTGTGCTTTGTGGTGAACCAACTGAGTCAAGCTATGGTTCAGCCTTCCAAGCTATTTTGGAAGGCAGCTAAGCATGTGCTAAGATACCTTAGAGGCACATCTCAGTATGGATTATGGTACAGACAGATAGAAGGAGTGAAGCTTCAGGGCTTCACAGATGCAGATTGGGCAGGGAGTCCATCAGATCAAAAGAGCACTTTAGGAGGAATTTTCAACCTTGGTTTAGCTATAGTTTCTTGGTACAATAGGAAACAGAGGTTAGTTACACTTAGCTCAGCAGAGGTTGAATACATGGCTGCAAGCCAGGCAACATGTGAGGCCATTTGGAGCGGAAAAATCTAGTTGAGTTGTTTGATCAGAGGATGGATCCAACTGTGATCTATTGCGATAATCAGAGTTGTATCAAACTCTCCGAGAATCTAGTATTTTATGACAATTCCAAGGACATAGATATTCGGTATCATCATCTTCGAGACTGTGTGGTAAAGAGGATCATGTTATTGCAGTGTGTTTCGATCGAGGAGCAGGATGTAGACATTTTGACTAAGGCATTGTCAAAGTGTAAATTCGAGTTCCACAGAGACAGGATCGGGGTGACAGATAATCCCTTTCTTGTTGAGAGGGAGTGTTGAAAATAGCAACAAGAAATGCTAAAAATAGCATTGATATAAATAGAATTTCAGGATACATTCCAATTTTAATTAGTCCCTAAATTAAAATTGAGAATTAAAATTCGAATTTGATATCAACAACTATTTGTAAAATAATTAATTAATTCATATTGAGTAAATTAGTTGGATAAAATCAAACATGAAGTCTATGTGAAGACATGCAACAATTATCCCTTTGATTGAGGAAGTTATCCCTTAATTAAGGAGATCAAGATGAGTTGTACTTTGAGTTGTAATTAGTTAGCTTAGTTAACTGAGTTAAGTCCAATTAGATTAGTTCCACGAGTTTGTGGAACTGATTGTGAGTTCAGTTAGTCAATGCATGCATGCATCCATGCAACTAGTGTACTTCAGACAACTGAATATTGTCTCATAAATAACTCATGCATGTCAGTTCAGACAGAAACCCAGTTGAGATCAAAGGATGGGACAATGTACTATCAGTTGCAGGGATATTCCCATGAGGATATCTCTATCATGTAGAAGGAATTCTTTCCTTGAGGATTGCACAGTTATTTCAGAGGTTAGTGAGAAGTGTGTGAGGTAATTACACACAAGTAGTAGCTTGAGGACCCAGGAGAAACTACGCAAGGAAATAAGAGGCTTGGAGGACTGAAGGAAGGCATATGTGTTGTCTATTCTGTCTATGAGCAGTAGTGGGGGATTTTACTGAGAGCTGGATAGCTTGTGAGCTAAAGCTTTGTGTAATCCTAAGATATTTCCACTTGTATGATAATATAGATCACGGAGTTTTTAGCTGAGGCTTTCCCCAGAGTATTCTTCTATGTTCATGTGTGACTGATTTCTTCTTCATCTATTATATGTGTTCTATTTGATCTTGCTCAAAATCGATTAAGATTCCACAAGTTTGTTTGTAGAAGTAGATCAAGTATTTTGCTTTAGTTACATTGCATTATCAGGTGATCTATGGTAGAATTTCTACAATTAGTGGTGCTTTTTGAATTTGTTCAACTATATAAGATCCTGACATATTTTGTATTTTCTTAGTAAGAGTCACAACCTTCCCTTTCACTACATCCTTAAATGAAGTTTGTCCATTGGGGTTTTTGATACCTGAAGTCCCACCCCTTAGCCTCATATTTAATATTATGGTGGAGTTCCTTTCAATGATATAATCCTTCAATTGAAAGGCATCTTTCAACAATTTCCCTCAAAAATAAAATTTTGTAAAAAAAATGGTATACCTAGGTTGTTCAGAATGGTTAGATTCAATTTTTCCACTAGATATGAATCCTGAACCCCTATGAGGATTGACTTCCCACATAAGGTTTTAACAAAAAAATGAAAAACCTCCTTTCAATCCAGTATTTATTTTAAGGTCTTTCAATTTGAGGGAAGAAATTTTGTGATAAGCTCCATCAATTACATTAGAATACAACTTGGGTACAATATGCCCTTGATTGAAAGTCTTATCTCCTATGGAGCCACCTTTCCCTAGCAACTATCAAATACCATAAAAAATCTCGTAGAAATACGAAGGCATAAAATCCCTAATCTGGTAGATATAGAGGGGTGAACGTGGACCTAGAGGAACTTACCCAACTTCATGCTCCCAAATAGACAATGTTTCCATCCACCGATTAGGTTTGAGAAAACCATTCATCAACTTCCGATCTGAAACTAAAATTGCTTATGATCACCCATCACTCATTTTCCTCATAGATACAATATACTGCATTTTCGTATTGTTTATAGGATCTAGATCTGATGAGAAGGACAATTATGGTGGAAACCCAAAGTTGTGGTCTTGCCGCAGCGTCTCCTTGAGGGTAGATTGACTCCATACACATGATTCTATATCTGATCGACATCTTCACTTACCCTTAAGGGCCCATTATAGAGATCTACATAGAGAAACAAAATACACATCCTGCAAAAATAGAAAGGTTCCACACAAACCTTTATAGATCTCATCTTCTCCACTTCTAAGCAGTCCTTCATAGCCTGAGGCCAACCAATGATTAGTGGTGGCACTTGGTGATGCTTTGCACTAGGAAACTCTAGCCATACTCTCCCCCAATTTCCTCTCTAAGAATAAAATATTCAAATATGTAATGGCTGTAGTTTAAAAGATAAAATAAAATAAAAAATTTATAAATTGAAAAGATAGATAAGAGAGACTTAGTATTAGTGTACTTTTTCTTTACTTTTATAATCATGAGAGATAAAAATAAAAATATGATACACCTACCCCACAAAAGTCCAGTGTATGGTGATATTGAAATCCCAATTTCATATATAGTATAATTAATATGAAAAAAAGTTAAAATATGATTCCAATCACATGCACATATATATGATTCAAATTCACCGTGCAATTAAGAAGTATCGTATCTAGTATGAATTAATAGTTAAAACTATAATTACAAAGCCTATAGATATACCATCGTAGATCGAAAGCAACAAGGTTGAAACAAGTTTGAGTTTTATTGATATTAACAATGTCATTAAAATTTAAAATATAAATTATTTACCACATTATTTTACTTTTACTATATTTATCCACTATATTAAGTTTATGTTAATTTATAAAAAATAAAAATGTAAATTTATAATATTTTTATTAAAATAAAATATATGAATAAGAATGAAATATTGACATATGTAATGATTGTATTTTAAAAGGTAAAATAAAATTTAAAAATGATAAATTGGATGAAAGATCAGAGGACTTATTATTAGATAGCTTACACTATATATAATATATATATATATTATATATATATATATATATATTATAAACTAGCCTAGATCTATGAAGCATCGAGAGGGATCAAATCTCTCAATGTGTAAACCTTTCCTCAAATTTTACACTGAAAAAAGAATTTTACACCTCAAAAGATTTGATCCCTCTTAGAACTTGATAAATCTAGAGTTAAGATGGATCTAGACTAGTAATTAAATGCATACATATTCTATTTTCTTTCTCCTTATTAAATAATTAAACACTGCTCAATTTCAATTTAGTTTCTTTAACTAAATAAAACCTTCCAAACTATCATAATATTTAACACTAATACCATAAATACAAATAAAAACATTTTATTTGATAATTTTTTCTTTATAAATAAATAATACCTTCCCAACAACTAAGTATTTAACACCATTAAACTAATCAAAATATATAAATATTTAATTTGATAAAAAATATGGTTTTATAAAATCATTATAATTGAATATTTTATTAATTCATAAATCATTATTAAAAATATAATATATATAGTTTAAAGGTGTGAAACCGTTACAATAAAATGATATTGATATAGACTTATTTCGGATACAAATGGTAAATTTAAACTCTCTTAGATTATATAATTATATACCATTTTAAAATCATAAAATAAATTAAAATTAAAATTATATATATATATATATATATATAATATATATATTTCTAAGGATAAAATCATAATTTTATTCAATATAAAAATAAGGAATAAAATTGCATTCTGTAGATGTTGTTAAGCGTTCTGTCATGTCAATTTTTTGGTTGGTGCACTATAACATAAAATAACTATAAAAAAATACATAATTTTGTTGGGGCTAAGTGTGATAATAGTAACTTAGCTTCCCGTTTTTTCTTTTTCCCTTTTTTGAACTTTTTGCTAAACCCCAATGTTGGGATCTATTGTTACTATTACTAATTGATTTCTAACTGTCTCTAGGGATATGTCTTTTCCTGAGTCCAAGCTCTTGGATATATGGGTTCTGTTTATACCCCCCATCCCTTTTCGATAAATATTTCTTTTTTTTGCTAGTTTGATGCTTTGATCTTTGCTAATTCAATGTCGTAATGACTATGAGTCATGGTTCTTGGTTGATCCCCATCTCCTCCATCTGCTTGCATACCAAGTTGTGTCTGAGCATTCATATTTGGAGTATACTCCATGAACCTGCCATCACCTTGGCTTGTAGGCCCACCTCTTTTTCTTCTTCACGATCCTTTTTTCCTTTGGGAAAGCATTTTGCAAGTGTGCTATTTGAAAACAAGTTCAACATCTAAATGTTGTATTCTCATAATATAAAACCTGGGTCAACTGAAGGCTTTCATGTTTTAAGTGGATATGATCATGTAAGCCCTTGTTAAGGTCCATTTGTACACATATTCTCGAAAATATAGAGATACCTTTTTATGTTCTGTCAAAGGCCATTTTAAAAATTTTTCCAAAGTATTTCCAATATCCTTAATAACCCGATGGTTCCAGAAAGGGAGAGGAATAATTGATAATCTCACTCATAGTGGATTGGCTGTGACCATCATGAACAACGTAAACTATCAAATGAGAACTATATCGAATACATGCGTTATTGAGGTGGTAAAAAATCATCCAATTTTGAAAAGTTCTAATTCAAAATATACCTTTTTTTTGGAGCATATTTTTGACACTTTAAATTTTCTTATGTATCATGAACATTTTTTTTAAATGTTAGTGATTTTCATGTTGATTTTGAAAAGTGTTGAAGCAACATCAATCCAATTTTTTAAAGGGATTATTTTTGACATTTTAAAATTTCTCATGGATTAATGTGAATAATATTTTTTTAAATGTTGGTGATTTCATGTGGATTTTGAAAAGCATCGACTTTTTTTTTAAGGCATATTTTTGACACCTTAAATTTTCTTTATGTTCTAAGTATCCCCATCTCCTCCATCTACTTGCCTACAAGCCAAGATGATGGCAGGTTCCATCTTAAAATGTTATTTTTAAGGGTTTTCCAAACATGTGTTTTTTGTTTTGTTTTAAAACAATTAAACAAAAAACCAAATTAAAAAAAAAAAAAAATTAAAAAAATATAAAAAATAAAAAAAATATCAAAATAAAATAATAATTTTTTTTAAGCAATAAAATTAAATGAAATAAATTTAAAAAAATAAAATAAAAATAAAGTTTAATAAATTAAAACAAAACAACATTTAAAAAATATATAAAATTAAAAAAATTAATTAAAAGTCTCGCCCGCACCACACGAGCCCTAGGCGAGGCAATCTGATATCAGATTGCCCTGTACGAGGTCCATGGGGCATGACCCTGGGTGTTGCAATATGCTTCCCAGAATCGGATTGCAATGCCAAGGCCCTGTGGCCCGTGGCCTTGGGCATGGTGTCTAATTCCAAGAAATAGACTCCACACCCAGGGTTGTGCCCTACAGGTTCTAAGTGTGGCAATCTGATTGCCATGCCACGTTGTGGGGCTCGGACAAGGCTTTTAATTAATTATTGTTTATTTTAATTGTATTTTAATTCATTTCTTTTAAAAAAAATTAATGCTTTTTTTTTTGCAAATGATTAGTTTAATTATTATTATCATTTTTCTTAAATTCATGTTTTTTAGTTAATTTTTAATTTGTATTTTTTAAATGTTTTTCATATTTTTTATTTTTCTTTTAAAGTTTTTATTTTTTTTTTTTTTTTTAATTTTTTTATTTAATTTAATTTTTTTAAAATGTTTCTCTTTTATATATATATATATATATTATTTATATTTTATTATATATAATATTTTTATTATTTATTATTTATTTATATTATTTTTTTAATTGTAGTTAATTTTGTTTTTTAAACGTTTTTTGTGTTTGATTTATTATATTATTATATTTTTTATTGTGTTTTTTTTATTCATGTTTGTTTGTTTGTATATATATATATTTTAATATATATCTTTTTAAGAAGAGTCTTTTTGATAGAAATCACATAGGAGGAAATTTTTATTTACTTCTTATTATTTTTTAAATTGTTGTGTTTTTGTTTTTTATTATTCAATGTTTTAATTTTTGTTTTCTTTTGTATTTTTCATTTTCACACACACATATATATTTGTTTGTTTTATTTTATTTTATTTTGCAGGGTATGTGTTGATCCTCGACTATCAACTCAATCTTGTTATGTGTCAATTTGATAGTTGATTTTAAAGTTTTCGTTATAATGGATCGAGTTTCCCCCCACAATGTCTCAATTCTATGGTTGGTCTTTAAGTTTTTATTACAATGGGTAGAGTTTGCCTACACTGTGTGTCAATTTGATGGTTGATTTTTAATTTTTTGTTGCAATGTGTGAAGTTGCCTTGGACTAAGATTTTAAAATTGTTATACTTTTAGCATTTTTAAAATAAATTACTTTTGATATATGACTCTTTCATTCAGATGTTCATTTTTAAAGTTTTTTTCATCATAAAATTTTTCCACAATGATATGGTTGAAAACTTAAGGTTTTCTATATTCATGATCTTTGGTTTTAATTCCATGGCTGTAAAATTGTCAAAATTTTAAAGTTTTTTGAGTCATGATATTTTATCTTTAATGTTATGGTTGAAAATAGAAATAAGTATTTTATCTTTAACACCATGGATGAAAATTGTTGGAATTTTAATGCTTTTCAGAGACTTAATATTTTGTCTTTAATGTCATGCCTGAAAATCATTGGAATTTTAAGGTTTTTCGGAGCCAATGATATTTTATCCTTAACACCATTGCTAAAAAATGTTGAAAATTAACTTAAAAAAAGAAATTATCCAACATCAACAATTTATGTTTTTAGGGTTTAAAAAAAAATGATTTTTATTGGCTTTTATTGTCACTTTTAAAAAACGTTGAAATTAACTTCGAAAAAAAAATTGTTATTCCAACATCAACACTTTTCATTTTCGGGTTGTTTTTCATGTTTTTTGGGGGCTTTTTGGCTAGAGTTCTCGATTTGAGTTTATAGTTCCTGTTTGATGGTTTACATTGTTCACGCTTGTGGCATCAAAATTTGGGAGCCATGGGATAATGAAAAGCCCAACTCTACCCCAAAAGCATGGACCCATCATTTAATACTTTTTCCATATCTTGTTGTGTGTTAAATTGCATTATGAAAAAAACTTTGGAACATAAGAAGAGATCATAGTTTGGTGTCCAAGAAGAAAGCACCCACTGATGTCAATCTTCCAATCTCGATCAGAAATCAATAAACCTGCATATTAATGCCTTCGTTTGTAGATAAAAAAAAATGATTTTACTTTTGGGGGTTTTATGTCCATAGCTAGTGCTTTTTCCATTTGTTTGACCATGTAAAGTCTTGACATATTTTGGATATGATTAGCAGGAATGACAACCTTCCCTTTCACTGCATTCTTAAATGAGACTTGTCCATTATGGTCTGTGTATCCTAAAGCTCCACCCCTCAGACCTAGATTAAATATTATGGTTGAGTTCCTTCCAATGCCATAATTTTTCAGCGGAAATGTACCTTACAAACATTTATCCTCATATATCAAACTTTGTAAAAATATAGGTGTACCAAGGTTGTCATGAATGGATTGCTTCAAATTTCCACTAGATCTGAACCCCAGATCTAACAAATGAAAGTATTCCCATTAAAATAAAATAAAAAATATCAAATTTTTCCTTCTCTTCCTATCTCTCAACTAGATCTGGGAGGAAGAGATGGGGGATATCCCATAGGAGGGTAAAACCCCAAACTTTAGTACTTCCCACCCCAGATCTAGCGTCGGGGGCAACTCCAAACCCCACAAAATAGAGAATGTAAGAGATCTCTTCCCACTAGAAGAGAAGCAACAAGTGAACAACCCCATTGGGCACACTTGACCCAACCAAACCTCACGGAGAACTATGTCATTAATTTCTAAACAAAGAGAGTTATATTGCAACCTTTTCGCCCATTTGTAACCACCAACTCAAAGAATAGTAGGTGCTTCCATGAGGTTGAGTCCTCATAGTCTATTCAGACTAGTGTTTTTAAAATTGGCCAGATCAATTTGGATTTAGTCGAGCTGAACAAGCCATACCCTTGGCTGGTTCGTCTAGGTAGAAAAACCGGTTTGATGACCAATTTGTTATCAAACTGACCTCGACTGTCATTGCATCCATGCTGGAGGTGAGTTGGATTATGTGCAAGCCTTTGTGGCACTTGAATGGTGAACGGGTCCCAATATTTGTCAATCGACCCATAATCACGACATCATCATAGGGGCTTCGCTCAATGAACCTTGGACATATCATTTTTCCATATCTTGTTGTGTGTCAATTTGCACTATGAAAAAAACTTTGGAACATAAGTAGAGATCACAGTTTGGTGTCCAAGAAGAAAGCACCCACTGATATAAATCTTCAACTCTCAGCTAGAAATCAATAAACCTTCATATTAATTCCTCCATTTGTAGATAATAAAAAAAACAATTTTACCTTTGGGGGTTTTATGTCCATAGCTAGTGCTTTTTCCATTTGTTTGACTATGTAAAGTCTTCACATATTTTTGGATTTGATCAGCAGGAATGGAAACCTTACCTTTCACTGCATTCTTAAATGAGGCTGGTCCATTATGGTTTATGTATCCTAAAGCTCCACCCCTACAAATGACCCATGGTCATTCTTCAGGCATACCTGAAAAAACAACTCAATTAGCAACCCACCTTTCACATGAAAAGAAAACTCCCTCGCTCACCCACCGAATAGGGTGGAGGTGAAAAATATAGCAAGGATCCAATTTCAAAGGAGCCACACATGGTTGCACAACCCAATCAAAATTTTCTATTCCCAACATTCGAGGGGCATGCAACATATCTTAGAAATTCCCACGACCCTCCATGCCCCGCACTGAGGCCACCTAGGAGTCCATTCAGATAGTAGCAACGATGGACCACGACCTCTTGCGACAGCCTCAATGCAAAGGCAAAGGAAATAAATAAAATGAGAATGACTGAGTCCACAACCACTCTTAGAAATACCTCCCCACCCTCCTCGCCCCGCACCGAGGGCATCAGTGTTCATAAATGTACTTTTGATATTTTTATTTATTCAAGAAAATAAATATTATTTTTGTTATATTTATCAATGAGTTTCTTGCTCATTGAAATAGATCTTGCACATGTTAAAGTGCTATAGGTGAGTCAAAGAGTTAAAAGAAAATGTTGAAGACTTTAAGGGCATGTTACACCATGTATATTTATTTAGTAGAGTTCTCGTTTTGAGTTTATAGTTCTCGTTTGATATTTTACATTGTTCATGCTTGTAGCATCAAATTCTGGGAGCCATGGGATAATGAAAAGCCCAGCTCTATCCCAAAATCATGGCCCATCATTTAGTACTTTTTCCATATCTTTTTGTGTGTCAAATTTCACTATGAAAAAACCTTTGGAACATAAGTAGAGATCACAATTTGGTGTCCAAGAAGAAAGCACCCATTGATGTAAATCTTCAAATCTCATCTAGAAATCAATAAACCTGCATATTAATGCTTTCGTTTATAGATAATAATAAAAAAATGATTTTACCTTTGGGGGTTTTATGTCCATAGCTAGTGCTTTTTCCATTTGTTTGACTATGTAAAGTCTTGAAATATTTTGGATCTAATAAAAAAGAATGGCAACCTTCCCTTCACTGCATTCTTAAATAAGGCTAGTCCATTATGGTTTATGTATTCTAAAGCTCCACCCCTCAACCCCAGATTAAATATTATGGTTGAGTTCCTTTTAATTCCATAATCTTTCAGTGGAAATGTGCCTTACAACAATTTATCCTCGTATATCAAACTTTGTAAAAATACAGGTGTACCAAGGTTGACATGAATGGATTGCTTCAAATTTTCCACTAGATATGAACCCCAGATCTAACAAATGAAAGTATTCCCATTAAAAATTTTAAAAAAATATGGAATTTTTCCTTCCTATCTCTCAACTAGATTTGGGAGGAAGAGATGGGGGATATCCCATAGGAGGGTAAAACCCTAAGATTTTGTACTTCTGACCCCAGATCTAGAGTCAGAGGCAACTCCAAACCCCACAAAATATAGAATGTAAGAGATCTATGCCCACTAGAAGAGAAGCAACAAGTGAACAACCCCATCGGGCACACTTGACCCAGCCAAAACCCACGAAGAACTATGTCATTAATGTCTAAACAAAAAGATTTCTATTGCAACATTTTCTTCCATTCATAACCACCAACTCAAAGAATAGTAGATAATTCCATGAGGTTGAGTCCTCTCAGTCTATTCAGACCAATGTTTTTAAAATTGGCTGGACCGACTAGGATTCGGCCGAACCAACCGAACCATACCCTTGGCTGGTTCGGCTAGGTAGAAAAACGGGTTCGATGGTCAGTTTGTTATTGAACCGGTCGAGCCGAGTTCGTTAACAACCTAGCTAGCTCAGCCTGAGTCTATATTAAACCGACTGAACTTTGTCATGTGCTAATTATTTTGTTGTAGTCAATATAGGTAGGAAAATTCATCCACTCCATATCCAATATAGGTGATGTGTTACTACTTCTACAATTGCAGTTGGAGATGTGATGAGGAGGAGGAGGAGCCATGGGTTTCCCTGTTTGACTCTGATTTAGAGTTTAAGCCAAATGATGTTGGCTTCTCTAGCAGTAGCGAGTAGTACTGGTGACTAGTGATATTTTACAGTTTACTTTTGTTGTAGAGGCCATTTAGAGCCTCCTTAGTTATGTGTTTTTTTCTTATCTCTATATCATGTATGTATTGGACAGTGCACTAGGTTCCATTTTGATATAATGGATATACTCATGAGCCTACCTTGTTCATATGTTGCCTTCTTTCTTTGTGCTTGGAAACATGAATGAAAATATTTAAAATTATGTTTTTTCATAAAAAAAAATATTTAATGTATTTTTTACAACAAATGAGTCATTGAAATTAAATCAGGCGAGTCGATACTGAGTTGGAGTCAAAGTCAAAGTCGACCCTCAGCTGGTTCCAAACCCGAGTAGGATTTTTCAAACATTGGTTCAGATTTAACAACATAGATTGACTAAGAAATTGTCGATTTCCACATACCAAATCCAACGCAGTCCCCCTCTGTGGCCATAGATGTGTGTTCTAGATGCATTTATTTCACATTCCACGTGTTATTATCAATCACATGGATGCTATCATTGCGAAATTCTTATGGTATGGGGTGGGAAACATAAATAAAATTTATGGTTGAAAATAGTAATAAGTATTTTAGCCTTAACACCATGGATGAAAATCATTGGAATTTTAATGATTTTTAGAGACTTGATATTTTGTCTTTAATGTCATGCCTGAAAATCGTTGGAATTTAATGTTTTTCGAAGTCATGATATTCTATCCTTAACACCATTGCTAAAAATATTGAAAATTAACATAAAAAAATACATTATTCCAGCATCAACGCTTTTTGTTTTTAGGGTTTTATTGAAAAAAATAAATTGGTTTTTATTGGCTTTTACTATCGCTTTTAAAAAACGTTGCAATTACTTCAAAAAAAAACGTTATTCCAACATCAACACTTTTCATTTTTGAGTTGTTTTTCATGTTTTTTGGGGTTTTTTGGCTAGAGTTCTCGTTTTGAGTTTATAATTCTCGTTTGATAGTTTACATTGTTCATGCTTGTAGCATCTAATTCTGGGAGCCATGGGGTAATGAAAATCCCAACTCTACCCCAAAAGCACGGACCCATCATTTAGTACTTTTTCCATATCTTGTTGTGTGTCAAATTACACTATGAAAAAACCTTTGGAACATAACTAGAGATCACAATTTGGTGTCTAAGAAGAAAGCACCCACTGATTAAATCTTCAAATCTTGGCCAAAAATAAATAAACATGCATATTAATGCCTTTGATTGTAAATAAAAAAGAACACTTTTACCTTTGGGGATTTTATGTCCATAGTTAGTGCTTTTCCATTTGTTTGGCAATGTAAAGTCTTGATATATTTTGGATCTAATCAACAGGAATAGCAACTTTCCCTTTCACTACATTCTTAAATGAGGCTGGTCCATTATGGCTTATGTATCCTAAAGCTCCACCCCTCAGTCCCAGATTAAATATTATGATTGAGTTCCTTTCAATGCCATAATATTTCAGCGAAGTAGTAAGTTAACAACCCCATTGGGCACACTTGACCTAACCAAACCCCACAGAGAACTATGTCATTAATGTCTAAACAAAAAGATTTCTATTATAGCCTTTACACCCATTCGTAACCACCAACTCAAAGAATAGTAGGTGATTCCATGAGGTTGAATCCTCTCAGTCTATTCAGACCAGTGTTTTTAAAATTGGCTGGACTGACTTGGATTCGGCCAAGCCAACCGAGCCATACGCCTAGCTAGTTCGGCTAGGTAGAAAAACTGGTTTGGTGGCCAGTTTTTTATGGAACCATCCAAGCCAGGTTCGTTAACAAACTAGCTAGCTCGACTGGTTCCGTATTAAACCGACTGAACTTTTTCATGTGTTAATTGTTGTGTTGTAGTCAATATAGGTAGGGATAATTCATTCAATCCATATCCAATATAAGTCATGTTTTACTACTTCTATAGTAGCAGTTGGAGATGTGATGAGGAGGAGGGGTAGCCATGGGTTTCCTTGTCTAACTCTGATTCAGAGTCTGAGCGAAATGATGTTGGCTTCTCTAGCAGTAGCCAGTAGTACTGGTGACTAGTGATATTTTACAGTTTACTTTTATTGTAGAGGCCATTTAGAGCCTCCTTGGTTATGTGTTTTTGTTTTGATCTCTATATCATGTATGTATTGGACAGTGCACTGGATTCCATTTTGATATAATGGATATATTCATGAGCCTACTTTGATCATATGTTGCCTTCTCTCTATATTCTAATGCTTTGTGCTTGGAAACATGAATGAAAATATTTAAAATTATGTTTTTTCATAAAAAATAAATATGTAATGTATTTTTTACAAAGATCGAGTCATTGAAATTAAAACAGCCGAGTCGATATCGAGTCGGTGTCGGAGTCAAAGTTGACCCTAGGCCGGTTCCGAACCTAACTCATATTTTTAAAACATTGGTTCAGATTTAACAACATAGATTGACAGAGAAATTGTCGATTTCCACATACCAAATCTAATGCAGTCCCCCTTTGTGGCCATACATCAGAGTTATGGATGCATTTATTTCGCATTCCACATGGTATTATCAATCACATGGATACTATCATTGCAAAATTCTTATGGTATGGGGCGGGAAACATAAATAAAATTTATGGTTGAAAATAGTAACAAGTATTTTAGCCTTAACACCATGGATGAAAATTGTTGGAATTTTAATGCTTTTTAAAGAGTTGATATTTTGTCTTTAATGTCATGACTGAAAATCATTGGAATTTTAAGGTTTTTGGAGTCATGATATTTTATCCTTAACACCATTGCTTAAAAATGTTGAAAATTAACCTATAAGAAAAAAGACATTATTCTAGTATCAATGCTTTTTGTTTTTAGGGGTTTTTTGAACAAAAAAATTAGTTTTTATTGGATTTTACTATCACTTTTAAAAAAATTTGAAATTTACTTCCAAAAAAAGAAAGAAAGAGTTATTCCACAATCGACACTTTTCATTTTCAGGCTGTTTTTCATTTTTTTTTTTTGGGTTTTTTGGCTAGAGTTCTCGCTTTGAGTTTATAGTTCCCGTTTTATAGTTTACATTGTTCACACTTGTAGCATCAAATTTTGGGAGACATGGGATAATGAAAAGCCCAACTCTACCCCAAAAGCATGGCCCATCATTTAGTACTTTTTCCATATCTTGTCATGTGTCAAATTGCACTATGAAAAATCCTTTGGAGCATAAGTAGAGATCACAGTTTGGTGTCCAAGAAGAAATCACCCACTGATGTAAATCTTAAAATCTCGGCTAGGAATCAATAAACCTTCATATTAATGCCTTTGTTTCATGTCCATAGCTAGTGATTTTTCCATTTGTTTGACTATGTAAAGTCTTGACATATTTTGGATCTGATCAGCAGGAATGGAAACCTTCCCTTTCACTGCATTCTTAGATGAGGATGGTCCATTATGGTTTATGTATCCTAAAGCTCCAACCCTCAGCCCCAGATTAAATATTATGGTTGAGTTCCTTTCAGTGCCATAATCTTTCAGTGGAAATGTGCCTTACAACAATTTATCCTCATATATCAAACTTTTTAAAAATAAAGGTGTACCAAGGTTGTCATGAATGGATTGCTTCAAATTTTCCACTAGATCTGAACCCCAGATCTAACAAATGAAAGTCTTCCCATTTTTTTTTTTTTAAATATGGAATTTTTCCTTCTCTTCCTATCTCTTAACTAGATCTAGGAGGAAGAGATGGGGGATATCCCATAGGATGGTAAAACCCCAATATTTCATACTTCCTACCCTAGATCTAGTATCAGGGGAAACTCCAAACCCCACAAATAGAGAATGTAAGAGATCTCTGCCCACTAGAATAGATGACGCAAGTGAACAACCCCATTGGGCCCACTTGATCCAACCAAACCCCATAGAGAACTATGTCATTAATGTCTAAACAAAAAGAGTTATATTGCAGCCTTTTCGCCCATTCGTAACCAACAACTCAAAGAATAGCAGGTGCTTCCATGAGGCTGAGTCCTCTCAGTCTATTCAGAATAGTGTTTTTGAAATTGGTCGAGCTGGCTTGGATTTAGCCGAGCATACCGAGCCATACACCTTGCTAGTTCGGCTAGGTAAAAAAACCGGTTCAGTGGCTAGTTTGTTATCGAACTAGCCGAGCCAGGTTCGTTAACAAATTAGCCAGCTTGGTCGAGTTCGTATTAAACTGACTGAACTTTGTCATGTGCTAATTATTGTGTTGTAGTCAATATAGATAGGACAATTCATGCACTCCATATCCAATATAGGTCATGTGTTACTACTTCTACAGTTGGAGTTGGAGATGTGATGAGGAGGAGGAGGAGCCATGGGTTTCCCCGTCTGACTCTGATTCAGAGTCTGGGCCAAATGATGTTGGCTTCTCTAGTAGTAGCCAGTAGGACTGGCAACTAGTGATATTTTACAATTTACTTTTATTGTAGAGGTCATTTAGAGCCTCCTTGGTTATGTGTTTTTGTTTTGATCTCTATATCATGTATGTATTAGACAGTGCATTGGGTGCCATTTTGATATAATGGATATATTCATGAGCCTAATTTGATCATATGTTTCCTTCTCTCTATATTCTAATGCTTTGTCCTTGGAAACATGAACGA
Source organism: Pinus taeda (assembly GCA_000404065.3). Lineage (NCBI taxonomy): Eukaryota > Viridiplantae > Streptophyta > Pinopsida > Pinales > Pinaceae > Pinus > Pinus taeda. The sequence continues at coordinate 43,852 of APFE031625413.1, read as the reverse complement.
AAATATTTAAAATTGTGTTTTTTCATAAAAAATAAATATTTATTTTATTTTTTACAACCACCGAGATTGAAATTAAATCGGTCGAATCGATATCGAGTTGGAGTTAGAGTCAAAGTTGACCCTTGGCCAGTTCCGGACCTGAGTCAGATTTTTAAAACATTGTTTCAAATTTAACAACACAGATTGATGAAGAAATTGTCGATTTCCACATACCAAATCCAATGCATTCCACCTATGTGGCCATAGATGGGAGTTTTGGATGCATTTATTTCACATTCCACATTGTTAATTTTTGGTATGTTCTATACTTAGAGAAATTTACTTCAAATTTTCACATTAGCTCATATAAATTTCAGATTAGCAATCACATCAACATGATAGTGAAGTGCAAATAGAATATAAACATAAACAACATAAGACAAGCCAAGAAAAGAGGACACAAGATGTGGCACCAGCCAGGGACAAACGCCAATGTGGGGAAACCCTTGATCATTTTTTCGTATATTCTTCAATAGTTCAGTAGAGAGAGAGATAATACAAATACATAAAACTAATATTTATGACAACAGTGGTTATGACAGTCTTCAATCATGAAGAGTGTTGTAGAATGTCCCTTGATAGTGAGAAGTTGCTAATCTGATGAGGGAACATGTGGTTGTACTAATATTCCTTCATAATCTCCTAACAGTCCAATAGAGAAGCTCTAAGAAACCCTTGCTATGATGCTATGACATATGGCCTAGCACATAGCAACACAAAAGCAAATGTCCTTATAACCGATATATAATCATCATCAATGCTTCAGAATATTAGCATCCAATTTGCATTTGAAGCCATCCCTATAAGGCCTGAGATAAGTCTAAGTGAAGACTCCTTCACCACACAGGTTTACCTTATGATCGTGACTTCCACTCACAAGCATTCCCATACCTGGAACAACCTTTATCACAATGCTAACATCTATAGCAATGAGTTGTGACCTACAATAATCTGACCATGCTTATCCTTGATGTCTTGAAGCTTCCTTTGGCTGCGACTTAGTAACTCTAACGTCCCTTCTTGATGTGGATGAGAGACTGACATTGATATGCAGATTATGCTCTTTAAACAGTGTATCTCTTGATAATTAATAGGTCTTCTATTAACCTTCGGCTAGACCTCCTCACTACTGCTAAGGCTTCTCCTTTCAACAAATAAGGGTTTCTTCTAGGCATGCATTTAGGGAATTTTTATGACTACGGATAGGAGTCCCTTCTTAGGCCTCCTTCAATGCGGTTAGGAAAGTGTCTAGATGCTCCTCTTGGATGTGGATTAAATCCTCCCCTTTACTGCATATAGGTGCCTCCTCTTGTTGTGTATAAAACCCTCATTGATGGCGGCCTAGGGCATCCTTAAACGCTGCAGCTAGGAGCCTCTTTTAGTTGCATATAGAACCCTGCTTGACTTCGGATTTGGACAACATATGAGTCTTCCTTAGACAATGTATAGAAGGCCTCTCCTAGCTGCATAGATAAACCCTCCTTGACTAGGTAGAGATGTCTCCTCCTAGGACTGTGTATAACCTTTTTTGTTTACAATGTCTAGGGCTAGGGCATCTCATCTAGGGTAGATATCAACCTTTAGATCTCTCCTACCACCAAAAACAAAATAAGTGGAGAGATATCACAAGAGATGTGTGATAAAATGACTTGAAGGCCACATCTATTTATGGTGTGACATTGAGGCTGAGTGGGGTTAATTTGGTTGCTGGCCGACCTTGACAAATTGTCAAGTAACACAAATAAATTCATATCTCCATGAATACATGTCAGAATCGAATGATCTTTAGATCAATCCTAAACCTCTCGACGAGAGGAATCTAAGAAAAATATCAGCTACTATAAATAAGAAGACCCACATGGAGTTTGGCCCTAGTTGCCAATTTTAACACTCCCTCTCAACTAGGGAGAACTGCATCTGCTAATCCATATGCCAGTCCGTACTATCTATGTCATCAATGCAATGCACTGCATTGATAAACTATGAAGAATAAGAAGTGATCAAGAATGTATCATACCATTCTCTACTAACCCGAAGTCAGTCCCAGATAAAAGAGGGTGCCTCATACCACTCTTACTGATCCGAAATCAATTCCAAATCAAGGGAGTGTCTCATACCACTCTTACTGACCCGAAGTTAGTTCCAATAAAGAGAGTGTGTAATACCAATATTACTGATACGAAATCAGTTCCAAATAAAGAGAGTGTCTCATACCACTCTTACTGACCCGAAGTCAGTTCCAATAAAGAGAGTGTGCCATACCACTCTTACTGATCTGAAATCAATTCCAAATAAAGAGAGTGTCTCATACCACTCTTACTGACCCGAAGTCTTTTCCAATAAAGAGAGTGTGTCATACCACTCTTACTGATCCGAAATCAGTTCAAAATAGAGAGTGTCTCATACCATTCTTACTAACCTGAAGTCAGTTCCAATAAAGAGAGTGTGTCATACCACTCTTACTGATCTGAAATCAATTCCAAATAAAGAGAGTGTCTCATACCACTCTTACTAATCTGAAATCAGTTCCAAATAAAGAGAGTGTCTCATACCACTCTTACTGACCCGAAGTTAGTTCCAATAAAGAGAGTGTTTCATACCACTCTTACTGATCCGAAATCAGTTCCAAATAAAGAGAGTGTCTCATACCACTTTTGCAGACCTGAAGTCAATTCCAATTGATCCCAGATCAATATCATCCTAGCATAGGGAGTATGGTACTACATGATGCATCCATCAGTAGTACTATGGTCCTTATCCCCATTTCCTTTCTCATTGGCCAAATGAGAGGTACTTCCCATGAGTCTCAGACTGCATGGGTAGTGTTGTAACATTTTTGTTTTTGATAAGTTAGTCATTAGTTGAAAAAAATAAAAAATCCATTGAAAAAATGATAAGTTAGGATATGGACCAAAAACAAAATTGAAAATAAAAATGTTAAGATCTATGTAGGTCCATATCATAAAAAATGATACGGTAGTTGCTCTAAAAAAAGAAAGAAAATGACAAAATGTTAGATAAGCAATAAAAAGAAGAATATTTGCTTTAGAAAATAAAAATTAAGGCTGCCAGTTCAAATGTGCCTTCAAAAATTATTGTTTAGTTTAAATAATTCCTAAATTCCTTAATTGGGGTTTAATTATTGTGATAAACTTGATCACCTTGTTAATAGCCAATAACACATGATTTTGTCATATGGAAGGAAGTGATAAAACATCAAATCAGCACCAAATAACCACTGGTCACTTTTCAACGGGTACATTTCACTATGTCCGAATCAATGGCAGAGGAAGAATTTCGGCCCCCCTTCAACAGTTTCCTGTTAACGCGACACGGGGGTGGGGAGGGGGAGTCCGAAAAGTAGTTTTAATGGCCACCCTCTTTTGCTACTTGTCACTCCTATAGCGTTTCGGGCCCCCAAAGCGCAAAACAGGAAACTACCTTACCACCCCCTGAAATCTCACTGACGGTTTCCTCCCTTCCAACCGTTGACCTCGCTCCCACACCATATCACCCACACATTATCCCCTTCTCCATATGAAAGTCGCCACGTCATAAATTTTTTATCTCTCACCCACTCATAAACCGCCATGTCACAAAGTTGTTACGCCATACACTCTTATCCCATTGTTAGCCTCATTTAACTATTTACCCTTCCGTTAGACATCAATCCCGCTCCTCTGTAATAAATTGCCTACGATTAGATTTTAAATGGAAAATTAAGCCTAATTTTACTTATAAATATCCCATGGCTATAATCTTTACCACTTTTCTACTTCCATCCTATCACCAAAAGCCTTATTAGATCTGTGTATATTTTCCCCCGTCATCCGTCTTTTAGTTAAAACAATTTCCAAATCCCCCTTGCAGAAAGATGGTTCCCAAAGATAAAACACAAAAAACTGTTGAAGAAGGGAATCCATCAACAACCTTACTTGACTTGGATCACCTTCCCCTTGTAGACTCCCTGTTCAAAATCACAGACTGCGAATGTGAATTCGATTTCCACGAATTTCATTTGTGGCTAAAGAAGAAATATATTGATAAAGAAGATCCCATTCATTTCCGGGAGACACTTTTTCCCTTGTTCTCCTTTCCCAAAACTCATCATTTCCCTGATTTGATCACTTGGTGTCAATCCAGGTATGATCCTCTACAAAGAATAATGATGACTCAGGATGGAAAAATATTGATCACCATTACTGCTCAGAGTATAAACCAAATGCTAATGATGCCTTCATCTGACTCCCTCAACTATTTCTCTCCAGCAACTCTCAATGACCTTTACAATAAACTCACATTCCCACAAAGATCCCTTATCTTTGAATTTTTTCTACCATAAGATGTTGAATTACCCGAGAGAAACCCACCTTATTCATCTTCTATGTTCCCTGAAGCCACTATACATATCATCTCCCTGCTATCATACCTCCTAGGTTATGAAAATGATCAACTTGTTGATGAATCCATCCTTGGATTCTTTTCCATTTTCAGTAAGGAATATCAACCTGCTTTCATGTATAATTATAGCCAGTTCTTGGCTAATAATATACATGAACAATTTATGAATTTTACCACACAAGGAATGTTTAAATATAGCTCAGTCATAATCCATTTGATTTTGTTTCAGTAGGGAGATTCATTACAAATTCAACTTAACAGGCAAGATGAGCAAGGAGTGAATCAATCTGTGATTCATTGGAAAAAGTTAGTTAAAGAAACATAATCAAAGTCTAAATTCTCTCAGTTTATAGTTTCTTTTGTACATCCATTTCTTCAATTATTCAATAGCCAGGCATAGCCTAGAATTGGAGAAGAAATTAAGAAAACATTGCACTTATCTGAACAGACCAAGATTGGTGACTAGTATATTTACCAAAAATACACAGAAATTACGATCTATGGCAGTGAGTTAGATCCATACAAACTGCCTAAGTATTTTCCAATGAGGATATTCTCACTGGAATACATCAAGAAGATGATAAATATGGATGAAGTCCATTTTGTCTCAAGTAAGAAAAAGTCATAGTTCAAACTCAAAGCCAAGGTAGGGACATTCATTTGTAATAATAGGTCTGCATGTACAGAGGCAGACAAATTATAGACCATGAATCTCCAACCATGCTTCACCTGGTCCTATGATCCTTTTGGGATCATTTCAGCCCTGAGAGTTCAGTTGAAGTTAACACCTTACAACCATATTCCCAGGCCAGAATTGGAGAAGTTTGTGAACTAGGAGTAGTGGTTTGAAGGGACTCTCTTATAAGAATATGAACAGGTTATAATAACTCCACATGAAAATACTGCAGTCACTCAAAGTACTCAACAAAAAAGAGCCAGAGAGGAAACCCAGTCATCTACAAAATCAATTAAAGAGTATTCTATACTACAAAAGAAATTGAACACTAGATTGTCAATATCATCAGGGAGAAAGCCACTAGAAATAATTGATCTTGGAGATTTAGAAGATGTTTCATCAGCAGGGATCACTGATCCCAAACCTCCTACTTCTTCAACTCCTCCTTTAGTTGAACCTATGGAGATTATTCAGTCAATTGAGATTATCTCAGCAGAAGATACTAATATCTTCTCAACATTTCTAGAAATTAAATAGAAGAATGAAAATATTAAGTCACGAATGTATAGTTAGTTTTGGAAATAGACATCCACCTCTCAGCATAGACTTCTCTCTGCCTTTGACAGTGAAAGAAGAAGAATGCAAATGTCATTTTTGCAAGCTCAAATTCCATTTCCCAAATCCACTACAGATTAAAAGAAGACCATATTTTAATTTGATGTAAATTAGATACATCCTATTGATCAAATGGATTTGCATAGGCAATCAGGTGAAATGTTATTTTCAACAATGACTACAACTTCCCTGTCTCTTTCCAAGCTCATAACTACCTTGTCAAATGGGCAGTCACATCTTAAGATTGAAAAACTGTCATCTTTAGCTAAAGATAACAAGTTAAAGTATTTTGAATATATTATTGTTAGATTTGGATATGATCCCCAAGACTGTAAAGCAATTGAAGAAATACTCAAGAAGAAGAATATAGAGATAATAGCTTTGAAGAAATAGTTGAAAATGCCTTCAACTGAAGATCCACAAACCAACCAGATGGCAGAAAATGAACAACACAAGGAGGAGATGTTGAAGCTCATTATTGAGCAAAACATACAGATCAAGAAAATGGAAGAGAAAATTAAACAACTGCTCAAGGGAAAAGAGGCAGCACAACTTGTTGTGACCTTAGTAACAACAATTCCCATAGCAAGTACAGAGCCGAGCTCATCTCCTAATGACATTTCTTCATCTTCAGCAATAGTTGAAACAATAAGGTTATCACAGGAGTTATAGGAACAAAAACAATAAAATGACAAGTTACTCCAGAAGTTCCAAACGTTGGAGTCACAAAAGGTAAAGAATGATATCTTGTATGTAGAGGAAATGCAAAAGTCACACATGTTAGAACCCAAGGTTAAACAATTAGAGAGTAAGACTCTAATGGAAGACACATTGGCCGAGGCCAAAGAGGTTATCTGGTTAGATATCAACCACTCCATAACAGAAGTATGACCATCCATACAAATTATTTTTGAGCAACAAGAATTGATTACTAGATGTAGGATAGAGATAGATAATCAGAGGGCAAGATTGGGCACAAAACCCAAAGAAGCAGCAGGGATGATCAAAGTACTAAACTCTAAGACTAGGCAAGAGATACAAGCAATAAATATTTCAGATAGGACAACTACTTTCAACGTAAACTTTGAAACGGGAATTGTTATTGTTACCCGTTTTGTAGATATAGCAAAAAAGTGACCCGATTTTGGAAAGGGGTGATGCAGAACACACATGTTTTTTTTAGAGCTAAGTTTTTGGCACTTTAAATTTTTTTATGTACATTGCGTTTTAGAATGGTAGTGATTTCATGCTGATTTAAAAAAGTGGTTTCTGCATCAGATCCTTTTTTAAAAGACTTATTTTTTTACTTTAAATTTTCTAATGTATGAAATGTAAATAATTATTTTGTAAATTTAATAATTTTGGAAGTGGTCTCTTTTTCTTCATATTTTCTTGTTTTTATTTTTATTTTATTTTTTTGTAGTGAGGTTTTTATTGTTTCGCATATTAAAAAAAGAAGGTTGATATTTTGAATTTTCAATATTCTACATATTTATACATCATTAATTAAATTTCAATCCACATGACATAATTGTCTCTAAAAAACATATATAAAAATACATATAGAAAAGACAAAAATAAAAAATAAAAAATGTTAAAAAAATTATCTCATAAACTATAAAAGAATTT
>APFE031625413.1:0-33915 GCA_000404065.3 Pinus taeda | reverse complement strand
ATGTTTTCCAGTGTTATGATAAAATATTTTATGCTATTATTTCAAAATGTTGAAATTTTACCCTTAAAAAAAATTTGTTATTCCAACATCAACACTTTTCGTTTTGAGGATGTTTTTTGTACAAAATTTACCATTGAAAAAAAAATGTTATTCAAACTTTAACACTTCGTTTTGAGGGTGTTTTTTGGACAAATTTTGCACAAAAAATTGGTTTTCACTGCCATTTTTAAAACATGTTGAAAATTTACCCTGGAAAAAGAAGGTGTTATTCCAACATCAACACTTTTTGTTTTTAGCATTGTTTTTGATGTTTTTTCGGGGTTTTTTTTGTCAGAGTTCCCATTTTGAGTTTATAGTTCCCGTTTCAAAGTTTACATTGTTTACTATTTTGGAGATTAAGAAAGTCCTAATGAAGAAGAATCTACTCGCTCAGCTGAAAACAAAGTGTGAATATTTGAACATTGTAGTAAAAAAGGTTTCATTCTAAATTTAGCATATTGATTCAATAAGAAAGGTTTACCAAAGTTAGTGTCATTAAATGATCAACTAGTAAAGTTAGATGATTAATGTGAAAGATTATATACTATTGCAGTAGACAACAGTGAATTGGCAGGGATAAAAAGACAAATTACTGGCAAAGAGTTTTTGGAAGCTTTGAGCCCTGATCTCACAATCAAATATGAAGTTGGACATCTTTTTATCACCAAACCCAATTTTGAAAGATATATCAAAGTTGATGAGATATTTAGAAGAATGGTAAATCTAGATATACCAAGTGAGAAGAGGTGGGATCAATTGTGTGAAACAATTAATTAACTTTCCATCCCAACAAAAAGACAACATAACAATTTTTGAAGGAACAATCATCAATAACTTCCTACCTAATAAAGACACATCAATAACAATTTTTGAAGGAACAATCATCAATAACTTCCTACCTAATAAAGACACATCATTTAGCAGTTTTCTTTCAGGCTAGTTTTGTAATTAGTTTAGGATATTTTGTTTACTATCCAAACTAGTATAAGTAACTCTCCTCTACGAGTTATTAAAGGTGGTACCCTTCCATAAGAAATTTTGCAAAGCATTAATGTACAAGATTTTCCTAGATCACTGATAATAAAGCAAAGGATTCTGAATTTGATGTCATACAGTCTCATTTTCTTCTGTAAGTATTTCATGTGTTCCATTCATTCTGTTAATTCTGCATATGTTTAAGTTTTACAAATATATCAGGTGAGAATAAATGTGTTACAATTATTCTTAAAATTCCTTTTGAAGTTATTATTATAAAGAGATTGAGATATTGGACTGTTTGTCTGAAAGGCTCCCTCTAAATCACAAAATTGTCAATATCTTATGTAATTTTAAGCATATTTTGTTTAACTTTTGAACATTGGTCAAAGGTTTTCCTAGCTATGATGATTTATATTTCTATCTGAAATTTAAAGTAATCATATCTCCTTACCTTTCTTTCTACACATCTTATCAACTTAAATCACCATGTGAAGTTAAATAGCGTCCCTTTGGTTATTCATTAGTACTATCTAAAAGGGTTAAATACATCATTATTATAATTTGTTTTATGTATTGGTCCTTCATAAAAACAAAAACCCAATACCCCAAAACAAATATCTTAGATGCTCTGGCATGATCAATTGACCATTATCATGTCAGAGTTACAACATTAATCTGGCACTGTTGTCGGGGACTCGAATTTGATTAGTCTCCCTGCGACAACAATATAAATCCTATTCCTTTAAAGGTGACTAAAGGTCTAGATAGGTCAAAATTCTTCACCTGGTGACTCCACTGTACCAAACTGGCCCCTTTTAAGCACACTAGATCCCATTCTGAATCTGATACAACTAACCCTATGCCAGATCCCAAAAAACATGTGAAAAGGTCCCATTCCAAAAGAAGACTTCAACCATCTTCTTATTCTTCAGCCCTACAATCTGAAGATATATTATCATCATATCCCTTTAGGAACATTCCATCTAATCCAGATTGGACACACTTATCACCTAGGGTTTCAAAACTTTTAGGTAAGGGAGTTTATTTTAAATTAGCTTTCCTTATTCACTCACTTGAAACATATCAAGTACCCTCACTACCATTAGAATCACCTAAATCTAAGGCTGAATTGGATGTTCATTTACCTGAATTCAAACCTACAAACTTCATATCCCCCACTACTTATTCATTCCATTCTACTTTTAAACAACCTAACGAAACCTTCTCTGTATACTCAAACCCACTCTTTGAAACAAAAGAGGAAATTCACTCATAGGTTCAGAAGTTAGTTATTAGGACTCCCTTAAAGTCAGTTAGGAGATCTCTTCCTTCTTCACCTCCACACAGATATACACCTTCTCTATCACCATCTTCCTCTTCTTTTTCATCATCTACCCAAACACCTCATACACCATCTTCTACTATTGCATTCCAACCCATTGTATAGGCTAGATATGCAGCTTTATTTTTGCCTCAAAACCTCGATGCATTCCCTTCTGGATATTTAAAACACCTTCCTAGGTATAATGGAGGAATTGGTTCCTCAGATGAGGACCATCTTCAAGCATTTCTAGATTTTGCAGATAATATGAACATAGAACAAGAAAATGTTTATATGAGTTTGTTTGTCCAATCTCTTAAGGGAAATGTTAGAACCTGGTTTATGTAGTTACCTAGAAATTCAATTAGATCATGGGAGGAGTTAACAAATATATTCAAAAACTAATGGGGTGTGAAGAAAGACCCTCTTCACCTTTTGATTGAGTTTGAAGAACTAAAACATAACTTTGGTGAACCTGTAGCTGATTTTATTAAAAGGTTCAGCAAAATTTACCATAAGATCCTCTTGATTGCAAAACCCTTGTAGCAGCAGCCAAATCTAGGTTTTCAAAATCCTTTGAAGATGATTTGGCTATAATGTTAAGAGAAATAACTTCTAAGACTCTAGAAGACATGCAGACCAATGCTATAGAGGTGGAAGCAAATAGGGCTGCCTCAGCCACCTTGAAAGCTAATGAGGAAAAGGCCCAAAGAAAGCCTAAATCTAGTCAAGAGGCCTCTACTTCTTCAAAAACTAAAACTGAAGATTCCAAAATTGATGAGATCAATTCACTTCTTAGAAACCTATCCAATAGAATTTCCAAGATTGAAACTCAACTTAGAACAGTTCAACAGGTGGTCACTCGACCTCAAAATTAGAATCAAGGTCAATACAAAAGAACTCCACAATTACAAATTCTTCAAAGACCTAGTAATGATCAACAAGTTCCAACTCCTTTGTTGATCGATGATCAACAGCCTGATGAAAATACCATGACTATCACTGAAGACGTTAACAACATGGATACCTCTTTTGGTTAGACCACTGTTGTTCCTGTTTCATAGAATAAACAAATTCAAGAAAATCAGGAATCTTCACAACTGTCCAAATACCATGCCTTCTCTGAATTTATAATTGTGGAGCTAAACAAAACATATGATCTCAAACCTAGACCTGGCCTCGAAAGACCTCTTAAGGAACCTCCAACAAATGAACCTCATACCAAAGCTATTAAAACTCAGGCAACTACTATTCGACCATTAAATCAGTCAACTAATACAACTCAAATTGACAAAACTGTCTTAACTACATTTACTATTGAAAAGGAGTTAGAAAGAGTTAAGATCCCTATACCACTTTCACAGCTTTCAAAAAACCCTGGATATAAAAATTAAGTTTCCAAATGGATATAAAACACCTCAATTGATGCTGAAAGTGATGTTATTAGCCTTCTGGATGAAAAACCAACAATTATCTTTGGTCCTAGATCATATATGATAGATGAAATAATACCCCCTCTCTACGTGATACTAAAGACAAATGACTCCATGTTATACAATTGTATGATTGATTCTGGAGCATCACATAATCTCATGCAAAAAACCATCATGGATCATCTAAATCTTGATATAACTAGATCCTATCATGATTTGTACACCTTTGATTCCAAGAGGGTACCTTGTCTAGGATTGATTAAGGATTTAGTAGTCACTCTTGCCCAAATCCCAATAAAAAGCATAGTATTAGATATAGTTGTCACTGATATCCCTCCCAAATTTGGAATGCTCCTTTCAAGGTCTTGTTGTGCCAAATTAGGGGGAACTCTTTAGATGGACATGTCTTATGCCACTATTCCGGTTTATGGGGGAGAACAACTTAGGTTGTATAGAGATGTTAGATTTGTGCACACTGTATGCAAAACATATCAACCAAAGAACCACCTCATCTATGCTATTGATCAAGATTTTAGCTACTTTCAACTCTCTTCAAATCAAATACATGAATCTCAAGTAAAAAATGAAGATGTAGTTGAAAACCCTATATCAAATCAAACTAATGTGTGGAAGCTATTCTTTGATGGCTCTTGTACAAAGGATGAAGCAAGGGTTGGGGTAGTATTAATCTCACCAGAAAAAGAAAACATTACACAATCATGTAAACCTGATTTTGAACCAAGAATGTAGCAGAATACAAGGCTTTCCTTCTAGGACTATAGTTAGCTAAGAGTTTAAAGGTACACAACCTAAGCATTTTCATTGACTCCGAACTCATTTTTAGACAAGTTAGGAATATTTGCCAAACAAAGCATCCTAGGCTTAGGTCTTATCGAAATGAGATTTGAGATTCCATTGAAAATTCCTTCAATGCCTTCAACATAACTTATGTCCCTAAAAAATACATGTAGATTCTTTGGTTGTCTCTGTAAGCTCATTTAAAATTCCTGATCAAACACAAGTGTTATACCAAATCCAGGACAGATACAGGCAATCCACACCAGATAACCAAAAGCATTGACAAGTGTTTGAGGATGATTAACAACTATCATTTCTTCAAGTTGTAGGTGAATTTTTTCTTCTGCAAATTGATGAAGACAATATTGACATGATTAATCCTCAAGCTAATGACGATCCAGAACTAAACTCCAAGATTGCAGATAATGACATCATACAATTATCAAACAACTTCATTCCTAAAGGGTTAATTCCTTTAGAGAAATTATTCGATTATAATGACTTCCCTCAAAACCCTCCATCCATTTCTCCTGAAGATGACATCGAAGAAATCAATATTGGAATCTGAGAACAAGTGAAAAATATAAAAATCTCTACATCTTTAGCCCCAAAAGTTAAAAATGAATATCTTAAGTTACTTAAAAGATACAAAGATGTTTTTGCTTGGTCTTATGCTAATGTTAAAAGCTATGACACATCCCTCATTGAACATAAGATCCCATTAAAGACTGAAGCTAAACCCTACCAGTAAAAACTCAAAATAATTAACCCAGTTCTTCTACCAACTATTGAGAAAGAGCTTAAGAAAATGTTAGATGCACAGATTATTCTTCCACTAAGATATTATAACTAGATTGCCAACCTAGTATCTAGCAAGAAAAAGAATGGTGAAATTAGACACTGTGTTGATTTTAGAAAATTAAATAGAGCATCACTAAAGTATAACTATCCATTACCTAAGATGGATCAGTTACTTCAACAAGTTTCTGGAGCTAACAAACTTTCTACATTAGATGGTTTTTCTGGTAATAATTAGATTATGGTTAACAAGGAGGATAGGGAAAATACTACCTTCAAAACACCTTGGGGTACTTTTATGTATGCTAGAATGCCTTTTGGTTTGACAAATGTAGGAGCTACATTCCAGAGAGCTATGGATATAGATTTTGTAGGCCATGTAAATAAATTTCTTGTTATTTATCTTGATGATCTTACAATCTTTTCTAATTCTGATCAAAAACATTTAAAGCACTTGATGAAGGTTTTTGAAAGATGTAGGAAATTCAGAATATCATTGAATCCAAAGAAGTATTTATTTGCTATCACAGAAGGGAAATTTCTCGGCCATATAATTTTTAAAAATGGAGCAATCATTGATCCAAATAGAGTATTATCCATTCAGACATTATCATTACCTATAAATAAAAAGGAAGTTTAGGCTTTCCTTGGTAAATCAACTTTTTAAGAAGATTCATACCCAATTATGCTAAAATTGTCAAAGATATAACTGATTTGCTTAAAAAGGGCCATGAGGTTAAATGGACTGTCTCTTCCAGACATGCATTTGATCAAATCAAGAAAGCTATTTCTGAAGCCCCAACCTTGGCCAATCCTGATTATACCAAACCATTTAGTATCTTTTCCTTTTCCTATGAAACAACCCTTGTTGTTTTTTTACTACAAAAGAATGAAGATTCCCATGACCAACCTATAGCCTTTTTTAGCAAAGTCATGAGAGATGCCGAGCTAAAAATATGACATAATTGAGAAGCAAGTTTATGCCCTAGTCCAATATTTGAAATCTTTCAGGATATATGTTTTATATTCAACCATTATAGCTTATGTCCCCAATAGTGCTGTTAGAATTGTTCTCACTCAACCAAATACTGATGGGAGGAGAGGTAGATGGATCACCCAAATTTTCGAGTATGATCTAACTATCAAAACCATAAAGCTAGTAAAGGGTCAAGATTAGCTAAGCTTCTAGCTGAGTCCAACTGTAAAGTGCAAGGCATAAACTCTGTCTTGGAAATACCAGGGGAGAATCCACAAGAACCTTCCCAAAATTCAAATGAGAAGAATCCACAAGAACCTTTTGTCTATGCAGAAGGGGAGAATCCATAAGAACCTTCCAAAAATTTAAATGAGGAGAATCCACAAGAACCTTCCCAGCATCCCAAAGAAAAGAATCCACAAGAACCTTTACCTTTAGATCAGACCATTTCTGTACATATTGATGAGAAATTTATGTTATCAAAATGGTATCAAGATATTGTAAATTTCTTGATTCATTTTGAATGTCCTGTGCAATTTTCCAAAAATCAATTGAAAATTCTCAAATTGAAAGTATTCAAACATTGTATCATAAATGCAAATTTTTATTGGAAAGACCCACTCAATATCTTATTATAATGTTTAATAGAATCAGACTGAAGGGATCATTGACTAGTTTCATGCAGGATTTTGTGGAGGACATTATGTTTGGAGAGCAACAACATATAAGATATTATGGGCAGGATTTTATTGGCCAACATTGTTCTTACAAGTAGGGGCAAAGTTCAGAAGTTGTATCCCTTGTTAGATGTTTACTGGTAAGCAAAAACTAGCAGCTCTTCCACTCATCCAACATTGGTCTCAACACCTTTTCTCCAATGGGGATTAGATTTTATTGGAGATATTCGTCCTACTTCAAGCAATTAGCATAGATGGATCCTCACTGCAATAGAATACTTTACTAAATGGGTGGAAACAATTCTAGTAAGAAATGCTACTGATGCAGTAGTGATCAAATTCATTGTAGAAAACATTTTATCCAGGTTTCATTGCTCACAGAAGATTTTTACTGACAATGCCATAACATTTTCCAGTGTTAAAATGATTGAGTTTTTCCAGAAATATAACATTTTGCTACAACATTCAACTCCATATTATCCTCAAGGCAATGGTCTCATAGAATCATCTAATAAAATTTTGGTAAAGGTTATCAAGAAAACTTTAACAAATCATAAAAAGAGCTAGTAAAATCATCTAATATATGCAGTCTGGGAAAATAGGATTACTGCAAAGAGATCTACTAGAAAATCTCCTTTTCAGTTAGTTTATGGGAAAGATGCAATTTTCCCTACCAACTTGGCTTTCCTTGTTTTAAAGTTTCTGCGGGAATCAACTGATGAACCTAATGGTTTTTCTAGGAGGATAAATCAAATCATTAAACTAAATGAGAACAAAGATGAAGTCTAATATAAATTGAAAAAATATCAGAACAAAATGAAGAGCCTGTTTGATAGAAGAGCCAGGGGAAGGGACTTCATGGAGGGAGATTTAGTTCTAAGATGACATTCTAGAAGAGAAGACAAAGGAAAACATGGAAAGTTTGACAACCTATGGTTTGGACCTCTAAGTATTGCTTAAGTAAAAGGAAACAACAGTTCTGTGTTGCAAAATCTAGAGGGACAATATTCCACATTTCCTATTAATGGAAGATTTCTAAAACATTATATTCAATATTGAGAAGTTTGAAATAGATTTTACTACCATAATTGTAATAAGTCTGGTTTTTATTTACCTTTCCAACTATTAGTATGATTTTTTATAGGAAAGACTCCAGAGCCCAAGGAGAAGGCACATGGATCTGCAAGTTCTCTGCATTCTACCTGAGAAAGAAGTCCCCAGTTGGAGTTGATGTTGTAACATTTTTGTTTTTGATAAGTTAGTCATTAGTTGAAAAAAATCAAAATGCCATTGAAAAAATGATAAGTTAGGATATGGACCAAAAACAAAATTGAAAATAAAAAATGTTAGGATCTATTATCATTTCAGGTCCATATCATAAAAAAATGATAGGGTAGTTGCTCTAGAAAAGGAAGGCAAATAACAAAATATTAGATAAGCAATAAAAATAGGAAAATTTGCTTTAGAAAATAAAAATTATGGCTACTAGTTCAAACACGCCTTTGAAAATTGTTGTTTAGTTTAAATAATGCTTAAACTCCTTAATCGGGGTTCAATTATTGTGATAAACTTGATCACCTTGTTAATAGTCAATAATGCATGATTTTGTCATATGGACGGAACCGAAAAAATGTCAAATCAGTGCCAAGTAACCATAGGGCACTTTTCAATAGATAGAATTCACTCCACCCAGATCAATAGCGGAGGAAGCATTTCGGCCCCCCTTCAACCATTTCTCGTTAATGCGACCGGGGGGGTCCGAAAAGTAGTTTTAATGGCCACCCTCTTTTTCTACGTGTCATTCCCATAGAGTTTCGGGCCCCCAAAGCACAAAATCAGAAACTACCTCACCACCCCCCCCCACCCCCTTGAAATCCCGCTAACGGTTTCCTCCCTTCCAACCATTGACCTCACTCCCAGTGCCATATCACCCACCCGTTATCCCCTTCTCCATACGGAAGCCACCACATCATAAATCCGTTATCTCTCACCCACTCATAAATCACCACGTCACAAAGTCATTATGCCATACGCTCTTATCCTGTTGCCAGCCTCATTTAACCGTTTACCCTCTCATTAGATATTAATCCCTCTCTTCTGTAATAAATTGCCTATGGTTAGATTTTAAACGACAAATTAAGCCCAATTTTAGTTATAAATATCCCATGGCTCTACTCTTTACTACTTTTCTACTTCCATCCTATCATCAAAAGCCTTATTCGCTCTGTCTATATTTTCCCTTGACATCCGTATTTTAGTTAAAATAGTTTCCAAATCCCCCCTTGCAGAAAGATGGCTCCCAAAGCTAAAACATTGAAAACTACCGAAGAAGGGAATCCATCGACAACCTTACTTGACTTGGATCACCTTCCCCTTGTAGAATCCCTGTTCAAAGTCATAGACTGTGAATGCGAATTCGATTTCCACAAATTGCATTTGTGGCTAAAGAAGAAATATACTAATAAAGAAGATCCCATTCATTTCTGGAAGACACTTTTTCCCTTGTTCTCCTTTACCAAAACTCATCATTTCCCTGATTTAATCACTTGATGTTAAGCCAGGTATGATCCTATGCAAAGAACAATGATGAATCAGGATGGAAAAATCTTGATCACCATTACTACTCAGAGTATAAACCAAATGCTAATGATACCTTCATCTGACTCCCTCAGCTATTTCTCACTAGCAGCTCTCATGGACCTTTACAATAAACTTACCTTTCCACAGAGAGCCCTTATATTTGAACTTTCTCTTCCATAAGATGTTGAATTACCCAAGAGAAACCCACCTTATTCATTTTCTATGTTCCTTGAAGCCACTAGACATATCATCTCCCTGCTATCATACCTCCTAGGTTATGAAAATGATCAACTTGTTGATGAATCCATCCTTGGATTCTTTTCCATTTTTAGTAAGGAATATCAACTTGCTTTCATGTATAGTTATAGCCAGTTCTTGGCTGATAATATACACGAAAAATTTATGAATTTTACCACACAAGGAGCATTCAGATATAGCTCAGCCATAATCCATTTGAATTTGTTTCAGCGGGGAGATTCATTACACATTCAACTTAACAGGCAAGATGAGCAAGGAGTTAATCAATTTGTGATTCACTTGATAGAGTTAGTTAAAGCAATATAAACAAAGTCTACATTCTCTTAGTTTATAGATTCTTGTGTACATTTAGTTCTTCAACTACTCAATACCCAGGCAGAGCCTAAAATTGGAGAAGAAATTAAGAAAACATTGCACCTATCTGAACAGACCAAGACTAGTGACTAGTATCTGTACCAAAACTACACTAAAATTAGGATATTTGGTAGTGAGTTAGCTCCATACAAACTGCCTAAGTATCTGCCAATGAGGATATTCTCACTAGAATACATCAGGAAGATGATAAATATGGATGAAGTCCATTTTGTCTCAAGTACGAAAAAGTCACAGTTCAAACTCAAAGCCAAGGTAGGGACATTCATTTGCAATACTAGGTTTGCAGGTACAAAGGCAGACAAATTATTGAAGAGCATGAATCTCCAGCTAAGCTTCACTTGGCCTTATGATACTTTTGGGATCATTTTAGTCTAGAGGTTTCAATTGAAGGCAACACCTTACAACCATACTCCCAGGCCAGAATTAGAGAAGCTTATGAACCAGGAGCAGTGGTCTGAAGGGACTCTCTTAGAAGGAGATGGATAGGTTATAATAACACCATAGGAAAATACTCTAGTCACTCAGAGTACTCAACAAAAAAGAGCCAAAGAGGAAACCCAATCAGTTACAGAATCAATTAAAGCGTATTCTATACTACAAAATAAATTAAACACTGGATTATCAATATCATCAGGGAGCAAGCCACCAAAAATAATTGATCTTGGAGATTTAGAAGATGTTTCATCAGCAAGGATCAGTAATCCCAAACCTCCTTCTACTTCTTCAACTCCTCCTTTAGCTGAACCTATGGAGATTATTTAGTCAATTGAGATCAGCTCAATAGAAGACACCAATATCTTCTCAACATTTCTGGAAATTAAATAGAAGAATGAAAATCTTAAGTCAAAAATGTATAATCAGTTTTGGAAATAGACATCCACCTCTTAGCATAGATTTCTCTCTTCCTTTGACAGTGAAAGAGGAAGAATGCAAATGGCATTTTTGCAAGTTCAAATTCATTTTCCCAAATCCACAACATATTATAAGAAGACCATATTTTCATTTGATGTAAACCAGATAAATCCTATTGATCAAATGGATTTGCATAGGAAATTAGGTGAAATGTTATTTTCAATAATGACTACAACTACCATGTCTCTTTCCAAGCTCAGAACTGCCTTGTCAAATGTGCAGTCATAGCTTAAGATTGAAAAGCTGTCATCTTTAGCTAAAGATAAAAAGTTAAAGTCTTTTGAAGATATTATTGTTAAATTTGGATATGATCCCCAAGACTGTAAAGAAATTGAAGAAATACTCAAGAAGAAGAATATAGAGATAATAGCTTTGAAGAAATCATTGAAACTACCTTCAAATAAAGATCCACAAACCAAAGAGATGGCAAAAAATGAACAACACAGGGAGGAGATGTTGAAGCTCATTATTGAGCAAAATATACAGATCAAGAAAATGGAAGAGCAAGTTGAACAACTTATCATGGAAAACGAGGCAGCACAGCTTCTTGTGACCTCAGTAACAACAATTTCCATAGCAAGTACAAAGTCGAGCTCATCTCCTACTGACATTTCTTCATTGTCAGCAATAGTTGAAACAACAAGGTTATCATAGGAGTTATAGGTACAAAAACAACAAAATGAAAAGTTACTCGAGAAGTTCCAAACCTTGGAGTCACAGAAAGTAAAGAATGATACCTTGTACATAGAGGAAATGCAAAAGTCATACAAGTTAGAACTCAAGGTTAAACAATTAGAGTGTAAGACTCTAATGGCAGACAATTTGATGTAAGGCCAAAGAGGACATCTGGTTAGATATCAACCACTCCATAATAGAAGTATGGCCAACCATACAAATTAGTTTTGAGCAACAAGAATTGATTACTAGATGCAGAAAAAAGATAGATAAATAGAGGGCAGCATTGGGCACAAAACCCAAAGAAGCAGCAGGGATGATCAAAGTACTAAACTCTAAGACTAGGCAACAGTTACAAAATATAAATATTCCAGATAGGACAACTACTATTTTGGAGATTAAGAAAGTCCTAATGAAGAAGAATCTACTCACTCGGCTGAAAACATAGTGTGAAGCTTTGAACATTGCAGTCATAAGGTTTCATTCTAAATTCAACATATTGAATAAGAAGGGTTTACTAGAGTTAGTGTCATCAAATGATTAGCTAGTAAAGTTGGATGATTATTGTCAAAGATTATATACTATTGCAGCAAACAGCATGCAATTTGCGGGGATAAAAAGACAGATTACTAGCAAAGAGTTTTTGGAAGCTTTGAGCCTTGACCTCACAATCAAATATGAAGTTGGACATCTTTTTACCACCAAACCCAATTTTGAAAGATATACCGAAGTTGATGAGATATTTATAAGAATGGTAAATCTAGAGATACCAAGTGAGAAGAGATGGGATCAATTGTGTGAAACGGTTGATTAACTCTTCGTCCCAACAAGAAGACATCATGACAATTTTTCAAGGAACAATCATCAACAACTTCCTACTTTCACACATCATTCAATAGTTTTCTTTTCCTATTTTCTTTCAAGCTATTTTTGTAATCGATTTAGGATATTTTGTTTACTATCCAAACTAGTATAAATAACTCTCTTCTACGAATTACTAAAGGTGGTACCTTTCCATAAGCAATTTTGTAAAGCATTGACGTACAAGCTTTTTCTAGATCACTGATAATAAAGAAAAGGATTCTGAATTTGATGTCATATAGTCTCGTTTTCTTCTGTAAGTCTTTCATGTGTTCCATTCATTCTATTAATTCTACATATGTTTAAGTTTTACAGAGATATCAAGTGAGAATAAACATCTTACAATTATTCTTAAAATTCCTTCTGAAGTTATTATTATAAAGAGATTGAGATATTGGATTGTTTGTCTGAAAGGCTCCCTCTAAATCACAAAATTGTCAGTATCTTATGTAACTTTAAGCATATTGTGTTTAATTTTTGAACATTGGTCAAATTTTTCCTACTTATGATAATTTATGTTTCTATCTGAAATTTAAAGTAATCATATCACCTTACCTTTCTTTCTGCACATCTTATGAACTTAAATCACTCTGTGAAGTTGAATAGCATCCCTTTGGTTATTCATTAGTACTATCTAAAAGGGTTAAATACATCATTCTTATAATATTTTTAATGTATTGGTCCTCCATAAAAACCAAAACCCAAAATCCCAAAACAAATATCTTAGATGCTTTGGCATGGTCAATTGACCATTATCATCTCAAAGGTACAACAGGTAGGATGTCTCAGTAGGTGAAGGATGAACCACTCATCCTGCCTACATGTTACCATGGGGTATCACAGGGGAAGGCTGAACCACTCACCTTGTACACAACAAATCACTAGGGGAAGGCTGAATCTCTCACCTTGTGACTATGTCTCAGTAGGATAAGGATGAACCACTCATCCTACCTACATGGAAAATCACTAGGGGAAGGATGAACCACTCACCCTATGGTTACTCATCACTCTAAGAAGTACGCCCAAGCCCCCTGAAGCTCCCAGAGCTCAATGTCCATACCATATAGGACCCTCAGGAAAGAGTCTCTCCACGACTCCTATTCGTTCTCAGAAAGTCAATAATTTGACCTTTCCCAAGGGATTCATCTAAATATTGGCGACCTACACATCAGTCCTAGAGTGATAGATCCTTCTTGCTCCTCATTATATGATATACGAGGTAAAGTGGTACCTAATGTCTATATTCTTGGAGTGATCATAGAACATAGGATTCCTCAACAATCGAGTCCCACTCTGGTTGTCACAGATCATGGTGGTATTCAGCATGTGTCCAAACAGCTCACTAAAGAGCTTCCACAACCAGATAGCTTCATAGGAGGCCATACTCCCAGTTATGTATTAGGCCTCAGCAGTGCTCAAAGCAACCGAATTTTTCTTCCTTCTCATCCAGGATATTGAAGAACTCAAAGAGAACTAGCACCCAAAGTGCTCTTGCGATCCTCCACACTACCTGCCCAATCAACATCATAATAATCATGCAGCTTCACAACTCCAACAGTTTATCTCATTCCATGAGTAATTAAGCCTTGAAGATATCTCAAAAGATTCTTGGCACCAATCCAGTGAGGCTCAACCATATATGAGCTCAACATGCTAACTACAAAACATATATCTAGACGAGATTTCAACAAGAACATCAATGCTATTATGAGTTGACGAAACTCAGAGGCATTTCCCAAATCAGGTCCAGCAGCACTACTGCTTAACTTCTTAAAGTTAAGCTCCATCGGGGTAATCACGGGCTTGCAGTCCACCATTCCAAATTTGGAATCCAACTCCCTCGTACTTTGGCAAATGAGAGGGTTTGTACCTGCCAGAAAGAGGTTGTCCTCATAAGGTACTAGAATGAGAGGTATATCATCCACAGCCTTAAATCAATGGTTTGGATCAACTTCACTCCTAGTGAATCTTAGCTTCATCATATAGCTATCAATCCTCTCATATCAAGCTCGGGGTGTTTACTTCAAGCTATAGAGAGCTTTCTTCAACCTGCATACATGAGATTCCTAATCATGAATCTCAAACCCCTCGTGTTGTTCCACATCTGTGGTCTTGCTATTACATGAGGGGAATGGTCCCCTTGTAAGTTTTCCTTCGATGCATCTCAGACATGTACCTTCATGATATTCTTTGAATTCAGGAATCCCTGTCACCATCTGTTTTACATCGGGTGGGGCCTTATATTGAAGATGGGAAAACCTTTGGTTCCATAGAAGAGATGTGATACATGTCATGGTCCCCAATGGACTTCCTACAACTTGATAGAAAGTGCCAACCTTGAACCTATTGAGGCCTCGAAAATCGTTGCAACAACATTGGGGGATAACCACCCGGTCCGGACCTTAGTACAACTCCTTTTCCGTTTGGGATGGTGGCTCCGACTGGAGATAACGGGACCAGTTTCCCGATAGTAAATAAAAGGGATGAATGGGTGATGAATAATCTGCTTAAGTGATAGGCGACTAGCTTATTCTATTGACAAAAATAGGGAAACTAATACTAATCTTGGGAACAACTTATTCATTCGGAATGCAACGTTAAATAATCTTTATCTATCTAACAGGCATGTAGATGACTCTGTAAAATAAATAAGAGACATTCAATCATTCAAAGATTACTTCATATGAATAGTCACAATGAAGCGATAAATACAAATCACTGCATTCACTGTTTATATCATCGATACATATATACGATTGAAAGGGAAGCATGCGATAAACAACCAATAGTGGAATGCATAAAGAATGCTGTGAAAAGCACATATATATATAAGCGATAATAGCAAGAGTGATTTAAACAACAATTCATATAACAAGAATGAGTACAGACGCAGATAATAGTACCATGTGAGCTGCAGATCAATCCGAAATATCAATCGCTATTCAAAATTCCTTCTTCAACATAGAAATGCTTTTAAACAATGACTGTAGTGCACATTTGCATAAAAACCTTCCTCATTAAATTCAGAATAATTGGTCCAGTTTCATAAAAGAATATCCCTGAAGTACAATAGTGCAACTTTAGGGTTTAAATCATATACAAAACTTTACGACCCTTTCTAAATGCATGAAAGGGTCTATAAATACTACTAAGCTAAAAAAATCTATGAAACAAAATCCTACTAAATTGGTATCAGTAAATGCGATCTATTTTTCTGGGGCGATCTGGCAGTCGGCAATGTGAATCATGACTCAGGTTGTTTGCCTTTAAACCTGAGCTAGGTTATCGCAAGCATCGACTCCACTTCTGGCGGTCTATTGAGGTGCAAGCTGAATTGGGCAGTGAAGGTGGCATCCTGAATGTCGGGTATAATATACCCGACAGCATCTGTGAGGCACTTTAAGGCGGCTCTTTGGCTGTATGGCTTCACTAAGAAGAACCAGTAAGCATCCCATGTTAAACTGTTGATTCCAACGATTAATCTTCCGCTTTTCTCCAGCTCCGGGTAGCATGAATGCTCCAACATCATTGTCGCTGTTAATTGACCTGGAGTACATTGGGAAATCATATTAGACAAATAAAGCGTATTATTTACTAATTCAACCAAATTTCCAGTGGTTGCTTTGCATCTAAAAATCGCTCTTTCTGCCTTCATTAGCTGTGATTGCCATTCTGTGAATAATATTTCTTTTTGCGATTCTAGAATTCTCGATAGATTAGTCGCCTGGCCTTGATCGGAATCCTGTCATTCTATAAAATTTGTCAGTTTTTCTTCGGCGTGATCCAAATCGATCCTTGCTTTTTCTACCTTTTCGCTTATGGATGCTACTAACTCGCACAATGGTTTTGCTTGTGTAATTTGCTGACATAGGAGCTTAACCTGATTAATCAATGCTTTATTTAACTGAAGCGCTTCTGCTTTGAATTCGTCTACCTGAGGGAGCTTTTTCATTTGCTCAATTTGAGTGGTCAATTGAGCGATTTGCTCATCTTTTGCTTTCATTGTTCCCTCAGTCGATATTCTTAATTGCTCCAATGCCGCCGATAGCTCCCTTTGCCTTTGGATTGCGCTTTCATCAATCCTCTGCTTTTCCTCTTGTAATTTCTTAGTCAACTGATGATTGCTCTGTTGCTGCACTAGCAATTCCTATTCTGCCTGCTCTGCTTTTTGCTGAACTTTCGATAATTTCGCCTGTAGCGAAGAGATGTCTTAATCCTTTGCCTTCAATAAACTGCTCACCTCCGGTTCTTTATCAATGGTCGCCGCTGAATATGCTCCAGCATATTGCGATAGCTTGGTTAAGTCATCGGAGGGGTCGAATTCCTCTTTCCACACAACATTGCCCGTCACTGTTAATTCAGGGAATAGAGGAGGTTGATCAGCTCTTCTCCTTTTCCTCTGTCACTTTACAATAGCTTTATGCTTAGGGCTGTAAAATACATCCAAAGGGGGAATCTCTTCAATTTGCAAAATGATTTCGCCCGATGGATCTTTAGGAATTATCTCCGTTTCTTTTGATTTGGGTACGTCGCTAGTTTCACCCGAAACCGGTTTAGATGTCACTTCCTGTGTGTCACCTTCTTTAGAAACCTCATCATCTTTCGAGCACTCGAGGTTGTTGATGATTGTACTGAATTGCTGCCATTGCTGGAGCAAATTCAGATCAACCAGTGTATCATCATTATTTTTAGAGCTGCTCTCTTCTTGGGCTTTCGCCTGGGTTTCTTCTTGTCGCTGCACATTTTCCTGGGTTACTTCTTGCCTCTGGCTATACACTTCCTCCTGCTACTTTGATGTAGTGGGAGGTGGCGTATTACTTCGCTTCTCAGGCTCGCTTGATCTTGTTGTCGTTGGAACAGTCGCTAACAGGTCTAAAGGCAGAGTTTGCAACCTCTATTCTCTAATTCTGTTAAATTCGACTAGCCCTTCATCGTTGTACACATTTCTGGAAAGCGACTTAACTTGATACAGTGATTCGGCCGATGTAAACAAATCCTCAAATCTATCTTCTTTGTGCTCGACCTTGGCCAATTTGGCCTGGTCGAGCGCATTGTAAGCGATCTTCCTTGGATCATATTGCCTGCTTGGCAGAGTAGCCAGAGTGAGCGAATTTATTTTCCCAGCTTCCTTCTCTACATGTTTGATATCATGCAGGGTATAAATTCCAATTCGTAAGGGAAAAGAGGGCCAAACATGTTTTTTCTCTTTTTTCAGGGTCTGAGTAACCCCGTCAACATTGATTTGATAAGCTACTTCCCTGGTAAGTAACTTATCGGGGATGTAAAGTGGGAGCACATGCGGCCTGGCCTGACTGCCAAAAACTCTGATGTAGGTGAATTTCTCCTCCCCAAACCAACTTGCTACTGAGGTCAAATCTACCCCTGCTTGCTCAGAAATCTTCGGGGCAGGCTTATCAAAAATGGAGTAATGAATTGGCAACATAAAACCGTTGCAGATTTGATAAAGATGGTGCTTATAATTAGTCTTCCACAACTTTTGATAATATCTGTGAATGGGTGTGGGGTCTTGCGACGTCCACCTCCATCCAAGCACAGGAAACTCAGAATTAAAACACAACACATCCATCACATAGGCACTGTAATAAAATGGCGGAATGAACCTCTCTGTGACGCGAGAGTTAAACCTGAAATCGAGAATGGCTTTGGCTAACTTGTCAGATAATATAACCGCCCAATCCATAATTTCGCCACTACATGCCGCCTCCATTAAGGGGACCATTTCTATGGAAAAATTGGCGAAGTCATGCAATCCCCATAGCCTACACAACATAATCCCAGCATAGCAGTAAGGAGAACATAGGGAGTCGACTGAGTACTTACCCGAGGATTCATGCTTGTGCTTTGCTGGATTTTGTCTCCAGCCTCGAATTGGTTCAGACTCGGTCTCGTTCTCTTCTCGAAATTTCTCTAGGAATGCCGCGTTATATTTTTTCTCTTCTACCGGTAGGTGATACATTTGCCTTAGATCTTCAACTCGAAAAGAACCGAAAATCCTCCCGTCAGTAGTGCTAAACAATCTGTTGGTAATCGGGAGCTCTTGGATTGCCCACCTTACCACATCCGTATATGGGAGAATTTTCTCCCGGGCCGCTATTCTGTGCAGAAAGGTGTTGGCCAAGTCTTTTAAATTGGCGTCAGATTTGCTGGTACTATCGCATGAGATTTCTATCCCGGTCACTTTTGGCTCTTCGGCTTCAATCAAATTATATGTTCCTTGCCAAGTGGTCCTGGTAAGTCCTAAGAAAGTCGTATCTGATATAAGCCCTTTGTTCTTACCGCTTGGATCAACAACAGCTTGCCCTGCGGCTGGCGAAGCAGTAGGCATTGTATTCTTCTTGGACTTCTTTCCCATCCCACTTAATTCTATCTCTGTGGAAGAATCCTGCACAGAGCGAAAGATAGGCGTAACATAGGAAACAATAACATGAATTGAACAAAATGAAGTATATATATCTGGATGCATTCATAGCGATAAATTGACTTAAGGTGGCCTTGGAATCAAATCCGTGGATAGATCGCAAGCTTGCTGTTCTCATTAAATGGTCATTATGGCCTGTCAATCTCATTAATACCAGTCGCTTCGGTTAATGGCCGAATGATTTATTTGAAGCATGCCTTGGGCGATTTGGCGGTTTGAACGCGGATGAGCGGCTTTTCAAAGGATATTGCCTTAATTACGAATAGATCATATTAAACTGCCTTTATGACTTTTACTTTGAAAATTGCGCTTTTTACCCTTTTCGCAATCGGGCATCGGGGAAATGCTAAGTTATTTCTTTGGTTTCATTTGGAATCCCCGATCGCCGATAGCGATATCGCATCGCATCGGGAATAGCTAGTAGGGCCGTTTAGAATGAGGGCATGGTGAGTCGCCGATCGCCGATAGCGATATCGCATCGCATCGGGCGAGGGGGAGCTTATTTGCACTTTAATTATTATCGCCGATTGCCGATTGCCGATTGCCAATTTTGCATCGCATCGGAGCAAGGGTTGTTAATCGTGTTACTTTATGCTTTGCCAATATCCGATAGTGATTTCGCATCAGCGAAAATCAAGATGTCCCTTAAGTTGCGCTCTCTTTGTCATTGCGATATGCGATCTCGCGATCGCTTTATCGCAATGATAAAGATAAATCGTTTTACGTTGGGGTTTTTTGATTGGTTTTATTGAAAAAGCCTTTTAATAATGTTTTCTTTTATTTGGGCCTTTTTGAAATAGAACTTTAAATTGATACCAATTTAAAACAAAAATTAAAAAGGGACCTATTTCACATTATATTTTTGGAATAATAATGATATGAAATGGGGGGTTGTTGTATGGCACAACAGAACCCAAGAGTGAAAGAATGTTTAAAATTCTTTTTCCAAGCACGTACCTATCCATTGATGAATGCCACCTTGTAACCTTTATCTTCCATTGCCAAAATGGACACAAGGTTCTTCTTGAGATCAGGCACATAAATAACTTGTAAATGAATCATGTTACCCTGATTCAAATGAAGGGTAACATTCCCTACACCCTTTACAGGATAGGTGGCATCATCTCCAAGAATAATCTTTGAGTTTGTTTCCTTCTCTATCATATTAGAGAGTGCTTCCTTGTATTTGGTGAAGTGCCTTGAAGCACCACTATCAATAAGCCAATTTTCCAAGGTATCCGGAGAAGAGGTAGAGGAGAGGGCTGATATAAGATAATACTCCTTTTGCTTATTGGAAACAACATTTGATTATTCATACCCGGAGTTCCTGACTTTCTTCTTGAATGCATCTCGACATCAATTCTTCAAACCCTGGAATTCGATCATTGTTGATAATAGTGGTTCTGAATATATACCACTCAAGCGGAAGTCCTCCAAGGGTAGTGATAGTAAATTCCCTGTCAGATATGATTTCTCCAATTGATAGAAGATCATTCTTGATCTCGGTGAGCCTTAAGAAGTAGGATTGAATATCCTCGTCCTTGCCCTTCTTAATATCCTTCAACTTATTTTTGAGGAACAAAATTTGATTTGCATCACTAACCTTGAACATACTTACCAATATGTCGTAGATCTCCTTGGAGGTGTTCAAATCAAAGGTGTAGGCCACCAGACACTTGCAATGGAATCTCTAATAATATTCTTCACTTTGACTTCATCCTTGGTGCACTTGTTCTTTGTAGTAGCTTGTGCATTTGATGTAGGATTAGGGATTTTACACTTCACGAAATCCAACACTTCTTGCTCTTCCAATTTCAGATCTAGAGACATCTTCCATCTGTGATAGTCAAAATTTTCATGGAGATTCTCTTTGGCCAAGAAGTGGGATGAGGAACCCATTGAGCCTTTTCTCCTTTCCAACTGTCTTCAATGATTGCTCTTTCACTCTTGCTTGGGCTTTGTCTTCACCTCACCTCTGATACCATGTTAATTTTTGGTATGTTCTATGCTTAGAGCAATTTACTTCAATTTTTCACATTAGCTCAATATCAATTTCAAATTAGAAATCACATCATCATGATAGTAAAGTGCAGATAGAACATAAACATAAACAACAGAAGAAAAGCCGAGGCAAGAGGACACAAGATGTGGCACCAGCCAAGGAAAAACCCCAATGTGGGGAAACCATTGATCAATTATTCTTATATTCTTCAATAGTTCATTAGAGAGAGAGATAGTACAAATACATAAAACTGATATTTATGACAACAATGGTTATGGCAGTCTTCAATCATGAAGAATGTTGTAGCATGTCCCTTGGCAGTGAGAAGTTGTTGATCTGATGAGGGCACCTATGGCTATACTAATATTCCTTCATAATATCCCAACAGTCCAATAGAGAATCTCTAAGAAACCCTTGCTATTATGCTATGGACTATGGCCTAGCACATAAAAACATAGAAGTAAATTTCCTTATTACCGATATATAATCATCATCAATGCTTCAGAATATTAGAATCTAATCTACACATGAAGCCAACCCTACAAGGTATGAGATAAGTCTGAGTGCAGAATCCTTCACCACACAGGTTTACCTTATGACTATGAATTCCACTCGCAAGAATTCCCATACCTGGAACATCCTTTATCATAGCCCTAACATCTACAACAATTATCTTTCACCTACAGTAATCTAACCATGCTTATTCCTCATGTGTTGAAGCTTCCTTTGGCTACGACTTAGTAATTCTAATATCCCTTCTTACTGTGGATGAGAGACTTACATTGATAGGAGGATTAGGCTCTTTAAACAATGGATCCATTGAAAATTAATAGGTCTTCTATTAGCTTGCGACCAGACCTCCTCACTGCTGCTAAGGCTTCTCCTTTCAATGAATAAGGGTTTCTTCTAGGCCCGTATTTAGGGAATTTTTAGGACAGCAGATAGGGGCCTCTTCATAGGCCTCCTTCGCCACGTTTAGGACAGTGGCTAGATGCTCCTCTTGGCTACAGATTAAAGCCTCTCCTTTACTGCATATAGGTGCCTCCTCTTGCTGTGTATAAAACTCTCATTAATGGCGGCCTAGGGCATCCTTACATTCTGCGGCTAGGCATCTCCTTTAGCTACATATAGAACCGTACTTGACTACGGTTTTGGAAAATATATGAGTCTTCCTTAGACATCGTATAGAAGGCCTCTCCTAGCTGCATAGATAAATGATCTAGGTGCATCTCCAGATACCAGTGGCATGGTAAACATATCAAAATTAAAAGTGGTAGAAAGATGATGAAATCAACACCAGATCGAAGTGCTCGTCACCTTGATTCCAACAGTGTGAATGACACTCCAATCCAAGTTCGTATGAGGAAGATAGAAGCAATCAAAGTTTAGGGTTGACTTGCCCATGTGGCAAGCTTAAGGAGGGTGCAATTTGGTAGAACCCGGCACCAGAATCCGGCTAGTTTTCCAGATGAATTTGTAGGACAATTAATTCGTCCAATAACCCCTATGGTTTGGGAAATTAACTACTGTGTTTTATTAATAATAAAAAAATGGGCGGCGGGCCATGAACCTCGCCACCCCCGGTGGAGCCCACAACAGATCAATAATAAAAAAAGGAGCAGGCTGCCATGACCTCGCCGCCCCGAAACTGCCACCATATATATATATATATTATATTATATATATATATATAGATATATATATATATCTAATATATATATATAATATTATAATATATTATATTATATTTATATAATATATATATATTAGTGTTGGGGGCGGGCTATTAACCTTGGCGCCCCTCCACTCCACCCATACAATGTATTAAAATGACGGAGAATGTGGGGATGGGAAACTGGTCTGGTGGACCCACCGCCTAGTACAATGGTGCAACTATAATGTATTAAAATGGGGAGGGGTAGGATTTGATCCCCCGACCCCTCCTTAACCACCATGCCATTTTTCCAATGCACCAACGGACTTTGTTAGGAGGTCCGCTAGCCACACATCATATAAACCCGCCTAACATTATTTTATTGCAAGAAGGCGGAACCTGAGCGGCCTGTGGCATGGGGCAAAACCTTGCCTGAGAACATTTTTCAGAGGATCATTTTGGTCCAATGTCAGAATTGGGCAAGTTTGATATTGATTTTTCACCTTTCAGCGACAGGAACTCAACGATGATGTAGGTTTCTACAAAAGAGCTCTCCATTTTTGGCCATTTTCTATATTGAAGATATAAGACTCCTTATTTAAATGCTAATTGTACTTCTTCTCTTTTATGCCACTTAATGAATGAAGGCCTCCCCGTTGATCGAGCAGGGCCCGAAGACGTAGTCCAAATTGGATGAACTCTATTATCAAGTATCTTGTCTTCTTTTCATGCCTCTATGTGTTTCCTCTCTTCTTTCATGTGCACATTAAGTTTCTATGGTTAATCTATTATTTGATCATGTAATTCTTTAATACATATATAAGAATAATATCTTGGATCAAGTGGTATTGGAGCAGGTATTTGTAGATGTGAATTGCATGTTTGTATGTTAACAAGAAACAGGCTCCAAAGAGGTGAAGGAAAACTAAATTCTTTCGATCTCGAAGCGGGGCATGTACATCGAAGAAGGAACATGGCAGATGACGAGGCTCGTTATGAGGAGGAGTGAAATTATTGCAAAGTCTTCTATATAATGGCTGGAAAGGTCAATCAATTGTTTTCAAGGCTGGAGAAAGAAGAGGAGGGAAGGCGAGAAGAACAAGGTTCAGTACATGGAAATGGTGGAGAAGAACCTCCTCCTTCTCCTTCCATAAGTGAAAGTTCTTCTTCTTCCTCTCATCACCATCATCATATAAATACAAGGAATACATCTAAGAAACCTCTCTTTAAATTAGATGTCAAATTTGATCTTCCCATGTATAACAGTGAAAGTAAGGCATAAAATCTTAATAATTGGATTAGGCAGATTGAAATCTATTGTAGGATTCAAAAAATCAAAGAGGACGAGGTAAAAATCCAGTTGGATTCTCTTCGATTGAGTGGCACCACTCTCGTTTGGTGGGAGAGAAAATTGTGAAGCAGTAAGAGTTTGGTTAATCTTCTTTCCTCATGGTCCAATTTTATTTCTACATTAAAGGAACAATTCTATCCCTTGGGTTATAAGAAAAAAACCTTAATGGACTGGCAATACTTAAGGAAAGGCAGAGGTTAGGATGTTCAAATCTTTACCTAGGGGTTTAGAAAACAAAACTTAATTTGGGCATTGCACTTGAATCACTCAAAGTGGTAACTAAGTATATTGGATCATTACATAGTTACATTAGGAATTCATTATTATTGTTTGAACCTAATACTATTGACTTGACCAATGTGAAGGTCATCCATCTTGAAAACAGGGGCAAGGACGAAAGAGATGATCATTCCAAGAAACCACCTTTCAAACCTCTAAATGGCAGAGCCAAAGGGAAAGGAAAGGAAAAGGAAAGGAGGATGACGTCAACCAAGAAAGGTGAAGGGGAAAAGCCTTATTGTACTCACTGCAAAAAGGAAGGTCATGATGACGATCATTGTTGGAAATTGTACCCGGATAAGAGACCAAAGAAGTATGGAGGAAAGGGCAAGCAGAAGATAGTGGCAACTAAGCAACAAGACCTTGGATCTAATTCCAAAGATGAAGCATTGATTACGACAACAGGAACAAAAGGTACTCTTACACCTCGTGTTAATTCTGAATCACATGAAAGAACTAGTTCAATAGATGAGTCTCTTCCTAATGAATGAAATAGAATTGAGTTATTTCATATTAGATTTGTCATAAATAATACAAAAGCAGAAACTCTATTTGATACTAGATCTCAAGAAAATTTAATTTCAGAGTCCTCGGTAAAAAGGCTAGGCTTAAATACCAAACTGCATCCGAAACCTTATCCGCTTGGATGGATACATGATAAAGTGAAAGTGAATGTAACTAAGCAATGCAAGGTTAAATTTGTGATTGCTTCTAAGTTAGTGGAAGAGGTAGAACTTGATGTTATACTGTTGGATATATGTGGCATGGTGTTAGGAAGTCCATATTTATATGATATAAAATAAGTTTTATTTCGTCAAGAAAACAAATACCAAATCACAAAAGATGGGGTAGAATATATTGTAAGGGATCATCAAACTAGAATCAATACCAGCCTTGTAAGTGCATGACAAATGAAGAGGTTGGTGAATTCTAGAAAAGGATGCATGCTTAAGGTTGTAAGAAGAAAGGATGAAGAATTATCTGATGCTTTTCATGGTTGTGATCATGTTCATAAGAAGGAATTATGTGAATTAATTTCTAACTATGATGAGATGTTTCAAGAACCAAGGGGATTACCTTTGAAAAGGGAATTCCAACATGAGATCCATTTGCAGCATGACGCTTCTTTACAAAACATTGGCATGTATAGGATGTCGACTATTGAGATGGAGGAGATCAAAAAGTAGGTGCATGAACTATTGAACCAAGGGGTCATTGGACCAAGCACTTCTCCATGCGGCTCACCGATTATCATAGTGCCAAAGAAAGATGGCACATGGAGGATGTACATATATTATCGGGTGCTAAACAAAGTCACAGTGAAAAATCATTACCCTCTCCCTCGCATTGATGATTTTCTATATCAATTAAAGAATGTTATCTATTTCACCAAATTGGATTTGCGTAGTGGTTATCACTAGGTCTGAATTGCAGAGTAGGATGTATGGAAAACTACCTTCAAGACCAAACAAGGGTTGTTCAAATGGATGGTGATGCCATTCGGACTTTTCAATGCTCCAACCACTTTCATGAGGGCCATGAATGATCTTTTTAGGCCTTTCATTTATGAATTTGTTCTTGTATATCTGAATGATATTCTTATCTTTAGTATAAATTGGAATGAACATGTATGCCATTAAAGCAAATGCTTTATGTACTGAAAAAAGAAAAACTCTATGTAAAATTTTCAAAGTGTGAGTTTGTGAAAACTTCTTTAGTTTACCTAGGTCATATTGTTGGTCATGGCTGGTTAAAAATTTATCCTTCTAAAGTTGAATAAAGACTAAACCTACTAGTGTAACTAAGGTTCGAAGCTTTCTGGGTGTAGTCCAGTATTGGAGGAGATTTATTTCCAATTTCTCTATTATTGCATCACCTCGGCACACACTGATAAGCATAAAGCAAGCGTCTCAATGGGGAGGAAAGCAACCGAAGTCCTTCGAAGAATTGAAAGAAAATATCATCACCACACCGGTATTAGCCTTACCAGATCTCCAACAACCATTCGAGATCGATACAAACGCCAATGGATATTCCATGGGAGTTGTATTGATGCAACAAAAGAAGCTGATATGTTACCATTCAAAGAAATTCTCTCACACTATGATGAACTATCCCACTTATGATAAAGATTTATATGCCTTGGTCCAAAGTGTGAAAAAGTGGAAACACTATCTGATCAGAAAGGAAACCATCATCCTCACAGATCATTAGCCCTTGCAATATCTTCAGTCACAAACCAAGTTGCAACAAGCTCATCATTTTAGGGGGATGGGTTTTCTTCAACAGTTTCATCTGGTAACAAAGTATAAGAAGGGCACTAGCAATAAAGTGGCTGATATGCTATCTTGCCCTCCTATTTCTGCTTCTGTTATTTTGCATATTGCTTCATTATCTTTTGAAAGTTATGCTAAACAATATGCTAACAATGAAGACTTTAAGGAGATTTATGCAAAACTAACCCATGGTTCACAAGTGGAAAACTATCACTTGCAGGGGAAACTGTTATATCACCTTACAAAATTGTGCATACACATAGAAGAAAGGGTACATATAATCAGGGAGGCACACACCTCTCTTGTGTTTGGTCATTTTGGTGTTGAAAAAACTTTGTCATTTACAAATATTTTTCTTTTTGCCTCATATGAAGAACATGGTGACTTGCTATGTAAAGGGATGTGTGATGTGTTTTGTTTCAAAGCCCTCTAATAGAAAACTCGGGCTCTACACACCACTCCCTATTCTGAGTCATCCATGGGAAAGTGTGTCGATGGATTTTGTAGGAGGTTTGCCTTTGTCTAGAAAAGGTCATGACTATTTGTATGTCTTCATTGACCATTTTAGTAAGATGTGTATTTTAATGCCTTATAAAAAGCAGATCAATGCAGAGAAGGATGCTTATCTTTTCTTTCAGCATGTTTGGGTCCATTTTGGGTTGCCCACATCGATTGTATCAAATCGATACTCTCGCTTTCTTGGAGAGTTTTGGACTAGCTTGTGGAAGATGATGGACATCAAGTTGAAAAGAAGAACGACATTTCATCCACAGACCAGCGAACAGATAGAGGTTTTCAACCACACCATGGTACACTTGTTGTCAGGCTATTGTGGAAAACATCCTAAGTTGTGGGATGAGCATCTTCCATATGTGCAACATTCCTACAATCAAGCAATGCACTCATCTACGCATCATTCACCATTTGAGACATGTTTTGGCTACCTGCCCAAGGATCCTTTTGATATGGTATTTGGAAAGGAAGATTACTCCAGTGGACATGATGATAGGGACAAAGCACAATGGTTCATTCAGTGGATCCAGTTGATTAACCAAGTAGTATAGGAGCACCTGGAAAAAATTCAATCCCACTACAAGGCTCGACATGACAAACACCGAGTCGACCATCAATTTTAAGTGGGCAACAAAGTGTGGTTCCAGATTAGCAAGGACATAATGAAGGGAGAAGGGAAGAAATTTCAGCAAATCCGATATGTTCCATTCACCATCTTGGAGAATATTGGAGACAATGCTTTCCATATCGATTTTCCAGCACATATGCAAATGTACTCCATAGTGAATGTTGAAAAATTGAAGCTGTATGAGCAACCATTGATTATGGACACCAAAGAGGTAGGACCAGTTCCTACAGTTGATGACTTTGCAGTAGAGTATCTTGATGAGTTGCCTGAAGATATCATCCTTGACAAAATAACCAAGACTTCACGATGGGGGGATGTGGAGTACCTTCAAGTTGGTTTCGAAGGGATGCACCCTAGCAAAGTGAAATGGCTGGAAAGGAAAGGGTGAGGGAACAATTCCCTCACTTTCCAGTTGGCTAATAAATATTTTGGTAGTCCAAAAGCTCCTCAATGGGGAGGATTGATCCAAGTGGATCTCTAGATACTAGTGGCATGGTGAAAGGATCAAAATTCTAAGTGGTAGAAAGATGATGAACTTGACACGAGATCAAAGTGCTCGTCACCCTGATTCCAATGGTGTGAATGACACTCTAATCCGAGTTCATATGAGGAAGATAGAAGCAGTTAAATTTTAGGGTTGACTTGCCCATGTGGCAGGCTTAAGGAAGGAGCAATTTGGCAGAAACCCGACATTGGTATCTAACCAATTTTTCGGGGGAATTTGTAGGATGATCAATTTGTCCAATAACCCCCATGGTTTTGGAAATTAACTACTGGGTTATATTAGTAATAAAAAAAGGGGTGGCAAGCCATGAACCCCATTGCCCCTAGTGGAGCTCACAACAGATTAATAATTAAAAAGGGGTAGGTGGCCATGACCCTGCCGACCCCAAAACCACCAACGTATATATATATATAGTTTTGAGGGCTGGGCTTTCAACCCCATCACCCCTCCACTCCACCCATACAATGTATTAAAATGGCGAAGAATGTGGGGACAAGACACTAGTCTGGTGGACCCGCCACGTAGTACAATGGTGCAACTACAATGTACTAAAACGGGGAGGGGCGGGATTTGACCCCCCAACCCCTCCTCAACCACCATGCCATTTTTCCAATGTAACAACAGACTCCGTTGGGAGGTCCGCCAAGCACACATCATATAAACCCGTCTGGGTAGTGCAATCGGGGGGGAGAGGGCACAAATCTTGAGAAACATTATTTTATTGCAGGAAGGCAAAACCCTGAGTGGCCTATGGTAGGGGGTGAAACCTTGCCTGAGCACATTTTTTAGAGGATCATTTTGGTATATTGTCAGAATTGGGCAAGTTTTATATCGATTTTGCACCTCTCAGTGATAGGAACTCAATGGTGATATCAGTTTCTACAAAAAAGCTCTCCATGTTTCAGCCATTTTCCATATTGGAGGTATAAGACTCCTTATGTAAATGCTAATTTTACTTCTTCTCTTTTATGCCACTTAATGAATGAAGGCCTCCCCATTGATCGAGCAGGGCCAAGAGACGTAGTCCAAATTGGAAAAACTTCGTTATCAAGTCTCTTGTCTTCTTTTCATGCCTTATGTGTTTCCTCTCTTCTTTCATGTGCACATTAAGTTTGTATGGTTAAGCTGCTATTTGTTCATGTAATTCTTTAATACATCTATAAGTAAAACATCTTGGCTCAATAAACCCTCCTTGAATGTGTATAGGTGTCTCCTCATAGGACTACGTATAGCCTTCTCTTTTGACAATGTCTAGGGCTAGGGAATCTCCTCTAGGGCAGCATATCCTCATTTAGATCTCTCCTACCACCAAAACCCAAACAAGTGGAGAGAGATCACAAGAGATGTGTGATCAAATGACTTGAAGGCCACCTCTATTTATGGTACAACATTGAGGTTGATTGGGGGTAATTTGGTTGTTGGCCGACCTTGACAAATTGTTAAGTAACACAAATAAATTCATATCTCCATGAATACATGTCAGAATTGGATGATCTTTAGATCAATCCTACACCTCTCAACGAGAGGGAAGCAGGAAAAATATTAGATGGCATAAATAAGAAGACCCACATAGATTTTGGCCCTAGTTTCCAATTTTAACACACATGCTATTATCAATCACATGGATGCTATCATTGCGAAATTCTTATGGTATGGGGTGGGAAACATAAATAAAATTTATGGTTGAAAATAGTAATAAGTATTTTATCCTTAACACCATGTATGAAAATTGTTGGAATTTTAATACTTTTCAGAGACTTGATATTTTGTCTTTAATGTCATGCCTGAAAATTGTTGGAATTTTAAGGTTTTTCGAAGTCATGATATTTTGTCCATAACACCATTGCTAAAAAATGTTGAAAATTAACCTAAAAAAAGACATTATTCTAACATCAACACTTTTTGTCTTTAGAGTTTGTTTTGAAAAAAAATGGTTTTTATTGGCTTTTACTATCACTTTTAAAAAATGTTGAAATTTACTTCGAAAAAAAGAAAAAAAATGTTATTCTAGCATCAACACTTTTCATTTTCGGGTTGTTTTTCATGTTTTTTGGCTAGAGTTCTTGTTTTGAGTTTATAGTTCCCATTTGATAGTTTACATTGTTCACACTTGTAGCATCAAATTCTAGGATCCATGGGGTAATGAAAAGCCCAACTCTACCCCAAAAGCATGGCCCATCATTTCGTACTTTTTCCATATCTTGTTGTGTGTCAATTGCACTATGAAAAAAACTTTCGAACATAAGAAGAGATCACAGTTTGGTGTCCAAGAAGAAAGAACCCACTAATATAAATCTTCAAATATCAGCCAAAAATCAATAAACCTGTATATTAATGCCTTCATTTGTAGATAATAAAAAACTATTTTACCTTTGGGGTTTATGTCCATAGCTAGTGCTTTTTCCATTTGTTTGACTATGTAAAGCCTTGACATATTTTGGATCTAATCAGTAGGAATGGAAACCTTCCCTTTCACTGCATTCGTAAATGAGGCTGGTCCATAATGGTTTATGTATCCTAAAGCTCCACCCCTCATCCCCAGATTAAATAATATGGTTGAGTTCCTTTCAATGCCATATTCTTTCAGTGGAAATGTGCCTTACAACAATTTATCCTCATATATCAAACTTTGTAAAAATATAGGTGTTCCAAGGTTGTCATGAATGGATTTCTTCAAATTTTCCACTAGATCTGAACCCAGGATCTAACAAATGAAAGTCTTCCCATTTTTTTTTTTAAATATGGAATTTTTCCTTCTCTTCCTATCTCTCAATTAGATCTGAGAGGAAGAGATGGGGGATATCCCATAGGAGGGTAAAACCCCAAGATTTCGTACTTCCCTCCCCAGATCTAGCATTAGGGGCAACTCCAAACCCCACAAAATAGAGAATGTAAGAGATCTCTGCCCACTAAAAGAGAAACAACAAGTGAACAACCCCATTGGGCACACTTGACCCAACCAAACCTCACGGAGAACTATGTCATTAATGTCTAAAAAAAAAGAGTTCTATTGTAGCCTTTTCGCCCATTCATAACCACCAACTCAAAGAATAGTAGGTGCTTCCATGAGGCTGAGTCGTCTCAGTCTATTTAGACCAATGTTTTTAAAATTGGCCAGACCGACTTGGATTTTGCCAAGTCGACTGAGCAATACCCCTGGCTGGTTCCACTAGGTAGAAAAATCAGTTCGGTGGCCAGTTTGTTATCGAACCAGCCGAGACAGGTTCATTAACAAACTAGCCAGCTCAGCTGAGTCCATATTAAACTGACTGAACTTTGTCAACTGCTAATTATTGTGTTGTAGTCAATATAGGTAGGAAAATTCATCCACTCGATATCCAATATAGGTCATGTGTTCCTACTTCTACAGTTGTAGTTGGATATGTGATGATGAGGAGGAGGAGCCATGGGTTTCCCTATCTGACTCTGATTTAGAGTCTGAGCCAAGTGATGTTGGCTTCTCTAGTAGTAGCCAGTAGAACTAGTGACTAGTGATATTTTACAGTTTACTTTTGTTGTAGAGGCCATTTAGAGCCTCCTTGGTTATGTGTCTTTGTTTTGATCTGTATATCATGTATGTATTGGATAGTGCACTGGGTGCCATTTTGATATAATGGATATATTCATGAGCCTACTTTGATCATATGTTGCCTTCTCTCTATATTCTAATGCTTTGTGCTTTTAGACATGAATGACAATCTTTAAAATTATGTTTTTTCATAAAAAAAATAAGTATTTAATGTATTTTTTACAACGATCGAGTCATTGAAATTAAACCTATTGAGTCAATATCAAGTCAAAGTCAGAGTCAATGTCGACCCTCGACTAGTTCCGAACCCGAGTCGAATTTTTAAAACATTGGTTCAGATTTAACAACACAGGTTGACAGAGAAATTTTCGATTTCCACATACCGAATCCAACGCAATCCCCCTCTATGGCCATAGAAGGGAGTTATCGTGATGTTCCCCGTCCTTGGATCTACACAAAGAAAAGCATGATCGCTCCTTGGCTCGTGAATGTCGGTGGCATCCAACTAAATATCAAAGAGGACATAAACCGTAGAAGAATTTGTGTTCTCCATTTCACCTTGATGTCATCCTTTCAATGCATGAATTTTTACACACACATAATTACTATTTTTTAAAACATTAATATTTTTTAGTTTTGCCATTGATATTTTTATGGTTATTCTTAGACATGGGGGCTTCACCAAATGAATCTCTAACAGATCACGTGTGTTCAGGGTGTACTAAACAATTCCCTTAATTTGACTACACATTGGAAAATACCTCTAAAAATCACATTATTTAACCCCCTATCAATGTGAACCCAATGCACCTTCCCAATTATAAAATCCCCACTTTCACAAGATATTGTAGGTATCCATTTTTTTCATTAACATTTTTTATACCCCTTTATATGTTTTCATTAACTTTGAGCTTCATTTTTATACTTGACAATATAAAAACCCTTTACCCCCTATTATATGCTCAATGTATTATATAATTTTTTTCTCAATATATATCCCCCAATATGAACTAACATGGTATGATATTGCTACCCAAGTGAAACCCCTATGTTCTTAAACAAGTTTTGAATTTCACAGATTGTAGCATGCTTATTTTCATCCCAATCCCTAAGGTGAATTGATTTTGTTGTATAAAATACTTGTCATATGAATTAGCCTATGTCTTGAGCCTTATCACAAGGAGCCAAAGATAGTCCCCCGCCTCTGGATTTGAAACTGGGTGGAAAGATAACGTTCCATTGTGCTAACCACTCAGTTGTCCCACAATGAGGCATTATTAAGTCTATACTTACATGACTTAGATAATGCATCATAAAGGCAATGCCATAACTAAAGGGTCTAGATAATGTGTCATAGAGGTTGTGCCACAATACAACTAAATACAATTAGTTTAACGAATAAATGAAATGGTAAATGAAATTTAATGTTATTTGTTAGTCAGCTAAATCTGGATTCCCAATGCCCATGGATCATATTATGTCCATTACTCAACTTTGCTATGTGAGTTTTCTTAGTTTCAAGTTTTTAACTTGTTTCCTCTCTCTTAACTTCCAACTTCAAAGGGTTTTAAGAAGCTTGAAACTTTGATGAATAGTGGGTAGATTGAGATGTGAGTAGGGATTGAAGGCACATTGATGGTGATTAATATTCTAAAGACTTGTCATTATTGAAGATAAGAAAATACCAGCATAGCCTAAACCTCTTTCTATTTTCTTCAAAATCTCTATTACAAAACCTCTTTCTCCTTTCTTCAAAATCTCTATTGAAGTGGTAGAAAAACATAGCCTAGCCTATTGAAGAGAACACAAGCGGAGTTAGACATTGTGTCTTTTGCTTTGTTACAACACCCATTTTTATGATCATTCCTTTGTCTACTAAGATATACAGTAAAACATGAACAACATAAAATAACTTTTTATAGTTAAATTAGGAAATTTGTATTGTTTTTTACTTTATTAACTATATAAACCAGTGATTTTTATCATGAATATTAGTATTTTCTTTGGGAAAAATGATAAGTAATTCTTATAAAATTAAAATGATCTTTAATAATACCA
>APFE031625411.1:49773-108368 GCA_000404065.3 Pinus taeda | reverse complement strand
TTTAATAATAATAATAATAATAATAATGATAATAATAAGAATAATAATTCTTTCTATGGGACGGTTATCAATTTATTTAGGATGAATTTTGATCTTCATGTGTTTCTCATCTTGGAAAAAGGGTTGAATTTTGCCTTGGCACCAAGAAAAATTCCCAAAGAGGATATTATTTGCAGTATTGAATTTGGGATTAGAGAACTTCCAGACCATATTAAGGAATCCATTAAGCAAGATTGTGTTGTAATCCTTAAGAAGGCTAAGCCTCCCAAGAGTAACATAAGCAAGGATGAGTTTTGTGCCTTTAAATCCCTTAAAGACAACCCTAACATTGTCCTTCTTAAAGCTCATAAAGGTGGCGTCGGTGTTATTTTAGACCAATCCAACTATATTAGCAAGATGTTGGACTATCTTCACAATAGTGGGAGTTACAAAAAACTCAATAAGAACCCCCTTAAAAAGTTGCTAAAGATGTTATTTGTGCAATAAAATCTAATCTTGTTCTTAAACCCCTTAGCAAAAAGCTTATTGAAAGTAACCCTTTTTCCACTAGGATCTATGGTCTTCCCAAGATCCATAAGGGAGGGGACCCTCTAAGACCTATAGTCAATATGATAGGTGGTCCCACTTATTTTCTTGCTAAATTTCTTTTCCAAAACCTCAAACCTTTGGTTGGTCACACAAAATCCTTCGTTAGGGACTGCTTCTTTTGTTCATGAGTAGGGTTTGA
This sequence comes from Pinus taeda, assembly GCA_000404065.3. Classification (NCBI taxonomy): domain Eukaryota; kingdom Viridiplantae; phylum Streptophyta; class Pinopsida; order Pinales; family Pinaceae; genus Pinus; species Pinus taeda. Next base: position 107,641 of record APFE031625411.1, on the reverse strand, counting down.
AGATTTATCCTGATTTGTTAGTTAGCTTCGATGTGGTGTCCTTTTATACAAAGATCCCCATCAATGAGGCCATTAGTGTCATAAATAAAATCATTGATGATGACACTACCAAATTAATGGGTCTTTGCCTTAACTCTACCTTTTTCAGCTGCGAAGGGGAATTCTATGAATAAACATGTGGTGTTGCTATGGAATCCTTGTTCTCCACTGTCATTACTGACTTATTCATGGATGATTTCGAGACCAAATATTTCTCCTATGCTCCTTGTTGCCCCAATCTTTGGAAAAGGTTTGTCGATGATACTTGTGTCATGTGGCCCCATGGGCACGAGAAGTTAGACCTTTTCCTTCATAATCTTAACTCTCAATCTGACTCCATCAAATCCATAATGGAGGTTGAGGTTGATGGGTGCCTTCTTTTCCTCGATGTTCTTCTGTGCAGGTTGGATGATGTCTCCTTGTCGTACCGAGTTTTCTCGTACAAAAACTCACACAGAGCAATATCTTCATGCGAGCGCCCACCATTTTCCGCCCCAAAAGTTTGGATTTCTTAACACACTAGCTACCCAGGCCCTAAGGATTTCTGATGGTAGTCACCTTGTGGAGGAGAAATATCATCTTTTGAAGGTTTTAAAAAAGAATGGCTATAATAGACATCAAGGTCTTAGGGTTTTTTAAAGAGCTAGTAAGCGACCAAGGGTTAGAAAAGCTATAGATGGTCCGGTTTCCATGGTTAAACTTCCTTTTATCCATGGGACTATTGACAAGAGTGCTCATATCCTTAAAAAGCATAAGATCCTTGCGACATTTAACCCCCTTAGTACCATCTAACCTTTTATCCATGGGGCTATTGACAAGAGTGCTCATATCTTTAAAAAGCATAAGATCCTTGCGACCTTTAAACCCCTTAGTACCATCAGAAGATCCCTTAGATCAGTTAAGGACCTGGCTGACCCTAAAGACATGAAAGGGGTTTATTCAATCCCTTGCTCTTGTGGGATTACTGACATTGGGGAAGTGGGTCGCTCCATCAATCTTCGTATTCAAGAGCATGCTGCAAACACCATACACAGGCGTTCCCGCTCCTCAGCTATAGTTGAGCATGCAGAGAAAACTATGGACCATGTTTGTATTGAGGTCTCCCATGTCATCGCTAGGGTTGATCACTTTTACCATAGCAAGATACAAGAGACCATTGAAATTGAAAAGCATGCGAGAAATCTCAGTAGGGATAATGGTTGGAAATTAAGTAGGAGTTGGGTTCTTGCCCTTTCGTCTTGACTTCTCGATTTTTTTAATAATATTTTTTATTATTATTTTAGTTTGGTTTTCATGTTTTTATTTTATGTATTTGGTTTTTTTTTTAAAATTCTTTCTTCCATTCTTTTCCTCCTTTCGATTTTAGTTCTTCTAGTCCTTCTTTACTTATTAAGGATTCTTATTATTGATCTTTAATTCAATTTATTATTATTATCTTAATTTTTAATTTTTTAAGGCTTCTCCTTATTAATTATTATTAATTATTATTTTTTATATTATTTTTTTACTTCCTTTTTTCGGCCTTTCCTTTTTACCTTTCTGGTTTATTAAAAAAAAATAGCTAATTTTTTTGTTTTTGTTTTCATTAATTTTTTTTTTTTTGTTTTTTTATCCTTTCTGTTTTTTTCTTCTTTTCATTTTTGTCTTCTATACTCCTTCTTTATTTAATATTTTGATTATTTTAATCTTTTAATTTAATTCTATTTATTTTATTATTCATTTTTTATTTATTTGCACCTTAGTAATATAAATATAATTTATTAATTAATTATTAATTTTGATATCTATTTCTTTCTTTTTTACCTTCTCTTAATTTAGATTTTTTGCTTGGTCTTTAATTGGTCTTTAATATTAGTACTATTATTTATTTTATTCAATTTATATTTTATAATTTCCTAATTAATTAGCTTCTTTGAATAATATTTTGACCTAACTATACGTTAACATTCATCTTAAAACTGAAATTATTTAATTTATTAACTAAATTTCCAATGTCTACTTTTGGGACCTAAGGCATCTATGTTATTTATACCTAATGACAAATCTTGTTTCTCATCCTTGTCCTGAGGATGAACCACAATAAATGATTCGAAACGCTGACTAAAAAACCAAGATGTGATTATTTCATTATACATTTATGATAACGATATGGATCACAAAAGTTTGAAATCATAGATTTAAATAAGTTATAAGCCTCCATTTTGATTTTGTTGAGGTGTTTATTGTCTTCTCTCCCTCGGCTTTTATCTCCTTGATTTTGTTCCTTTTCTCTCGAGCCATAGCTTGTTTGTGGAAGAAGGTAGTAGTAGAGTCCCCAACCTTCAACCAAAGACTACAAGATTTAAGCCTCCACAAATTTTCCTCTTGCCTGCTAAGATTGAATATCTGAGAGGAGAGGTCTTTTTCCTCAATTTGTATTTTTTTCCATCATATTATATTGCTCTTCTAATTCATGGACTTTGTCTCTTCTTTCTTTCCATGGTGGTTGGCAATTCTCTTTAAGCCACTTAATTTTTTTTTGACATCTTTTAGCTTAGTTTCCCAAACATAGTTGGGGGAGACCTGGACATGGCAAATCCAGGCTCACCTTACCAAATTCCCAACCTCTTCGAATTGACACCAATCTGCGTTGAATTTGAATGGAAACAACCTAAGGTTTTCAATTTTCTCCATTGAGATCATGATAGGGCAATGATTTGAATCTCCCTGTGATTCAATATACGAAGAACAATCCAGGTCATTGAGAATCCAGTTGCTATGCAACATAAACCGATCCAAGAGAGCAATGATATAATGGTCCCTGTACTGTCTATTATACCAAGTGTATTTCCCATTCTTATGCATGATATCAATCAAATCCCATCGTTCCATTGTTTCCTCCATTTTGTCTCTAAATGGGTCCCTATTCGAAGACCCTCCTCTTTTTCTGTCATATTTAGGACAGTATTAAAGCCCCCTCCCATTATACTATTGATGTGGTAGTTCCTTTCCTTTATCACTTCTAATGAGTCCTAGAATTCAGCCTTGTCGCTATATAGAACTGGACCATAGATATTTATGAAGGGAATTCTTCTCCATAATCCTTTTCGTCGAGAAGAGCCATAATTCATGACTTTGTCTTTATTTCTTTTACCAGAGTAAAGTTCTTGTTTAACCAAAATATGTCAAGCCCTCCTGAAGCTCCCCCAGAGGATTGAGTTGACCTTGATATTTCTCTCCAAAAAAATTTAGCTTCTTTCAGAGCCTCCATTTCTTCTAACTTTGTTTCTTAAAGAAACGCTACTGTTGGATATTCTTGTTTGATTATGTCTCTAACTGCTAGGATTTTAGCAGGGTTTCCTAGCCCCCTTATGTTCCAGGATATTACTTTCATTACTTGTGAATGGAGGGGGAGCGACCACCATCCTTTCCTTCTTTGTTTACCTTTTTCCCTTTCAAAATCTTTGAGATCACTAGTTGATTCCCCAATTTTTTTATTTAGTTATGCTTCTCTTTCTCTCTGTACCCTCTTGTTTAGCCTCCCTATTTCCTTCATAGTGTCAGTTTCTTTAATACTGCAATCATCATTGCAAGATAAATTTTGGGACAAATTCCGAGTGACAGCTCGTTTCGAGTCTTTGAGCAGGTTGTCGGGGGTAATCAGGGACAGGAACAAACTTCGATGAGGTGACTTCACCTTTGCCATCCTTTAGGCTACTTTCTGCTACTAATTTGCCTTCTTCAATTACAAGAGTCTCCTCTACATTTTTCCTTTGAGGGGGAGCCTCCATTTCCAGTTCCTTATCACTTAGCACTTTGAACAGATTCTAGGAGGACGAAGCATAGTTTTTGACCACAAATCCTCAAGGCTTTGACATTGATCCTTTTCCTTTCGGAGCTATTTTTGGTTTTTTCCATTCCTCCTCCTAAGTAGCTGAAGCATACGTGCTTTTATCTTTCCCAACTTTGGCGCACTCTGGCAAACTGACCATAATCATGATAATGTTTGCATTTAAATGGGATTTTTTCATAGTCAAAGGCTTGTCTCTGCTTCCATTCTCCTAGGTTTAGGTTAATTTCAACAGACAGATACTTCTCCAAATCTACTTCTACACAGATTTTGGCACAGGAAAGTTGGGAGCCTTTTGGTTGAGACTTATCCAAGTATTTCTCCACTTCATTACCAATAGCCCAAAGGCAATTGTCTCTCCAGCAAGAAATCGGAAGACACGAAAGCTTGACCAAAATGGAATAGAAGTAGGGATGTCCTCATCAGGGTTAAAGTCGAGGGACCATTTGTTCAAATACATCCCTCTGGAGCCAAATAAATATGGCCCATTTCGGAATACTACCTCCTTGTCCTCCTTGTTTTCAAATAAGAAGATAAAAACCCATTGCCAACCGCAGAAAGAGCAATCTCACCCTTCATCATGGGATTCCAGGTTTTTTTTATCGAGGCTTCCATTGATCTAGGAGAGGGCCACACACCCGTGAATTTCCCAATTAAGGACCTCTCTGTGTAAGCAAGGGCAGTTTGACGTGCTCCATCCAATAGGGAAACATTTTAAAACTCATCGTTCCACTTGACAAACTCGGAAGCAACAACAAAAAGTCACACAAGCTTTATGAGGGAGGCCACTAGAGAATGAAAAGTGACATCGATAGAGGAGTCTAGTGGGGAGGCGCCCCCTCTGTAGCGTCCATAAGGGAAGCTTGCAGGTTTCAATTCAAACCAGAGTCTCCAGCCAAAAATTGCTCGCATCAAAAATCCCGAAAAAAAACCCTGTGATTTTTTAAATATATATTAATAATGTATATATAATTTTTTTTATTTTATATAATTTTACACAATTTTTAATGATTATAAATTTTCAATGTTTGTTCCTATTTATTATATTTACAATGTATTTATTTATTTTATAAATTGTATTAAATTATATATTGTAATTTTATGAAAAATTTCAAAATTTCAATAAAATAAACTAATAGTTAATATCTCTTAAAAGTATGATCATTTTATTTAACCTATCCACCACCCTATGTGTTAGATAGAAATGTTCTCACTCATTAATTTTGTTTTGTACTATATTTTTTTTGAGAGGGTTAAATAAAATGTTTTTATTATCCCTGCCGTGAGGTTGGGATATTGCAATGGGTAAATCACTGCTCTATTATTAATTTAGTCCAATTTTTTTATTATATATTTTTAGCTTTACTAAAGTGAAACTTTGAAAAAAACACATATTTTGTTGTCATTATTTTATTCAATTTTGAGTTTACTGACTGGCAACTTTTACACCTTACTGGGAAATGCCTTGAATTTCACAACTAAGGAGTACAACATTCACATCACGAATTAATTATTTCATTTATTACTTTTATTCCTTGTCTCTATAATTGTGTAGGTGATGTGTTGTAATTTATTGAAATTCAATGTGGAGATATTTTTAATACTTTATTATTCAGGATTTCTAACTTGTTTTTATAATTTGGGCTAGTGTTGTGTTGTTATTTATTAAAATTTAATATGCAGATATTATAAATACATTTACTCAATAATAATGATTCAATTCCCATATTTATGTGGTTTTGAAGAGTTTTTCTGAAATTAATAAATGAGTAAGAAAAATCCTCATCTCTCTTATTTCGTCATTGTTGTATGCATTATGTCAATAATTATTGCAAATTCTCGCTGAAACATTAGTTGTAGGTTGCACATTTATGTTCTGACTTTGCGAGTTAATTTTCCAGGACACAGTCACACAAACAACGCAATTGAGTTATTTAAGCATTTTGTGTGTGGCTTTACTAGATCATAAGTGATACTTCTAAAATATTTTGTAGATTTCTTTTAGCCGCACTTAAATTTTAATGGAAAATCAAAGTTGGGACTAGGCCAGGTTATTGAGATTAAATAAAAAAATATTGCTTATTATATTTAAAGTAAAAATATTGTTGAGACTCGAGTTTGGCTAAAAAGCTGAAGCAAAAAGGAATTTATGCCACAAATTTTTTAAATTTTGGACATCAAACTAGATAAACAAAATTTAAATAAAATCCAATACTTAGAACTTAAATATAATATTTATATTTAAGGTTTAACATAATTTTAAACAAAGTTTAATTGTAATGCATGTAGGAATTAAAATTTAGCTACAAGGATTTATGTTAAAGACTTCAAATTTTTTCTCTTTAAACATGAGAAATTTGAATAAAATTTAAATAAATTCTATTTTGTTAGACGTTTAAGAAGTAAAATGCAATTATGCATAATTACGAATAACAAAATACCTCAATTTATTAATGAGTAAAAATTAAATTGACTAGAATCTAAATCTGAACACTAACTTGAATTCAATATTTTTACTCTAATTTAGCTATATTAAAAGTAAGCGACAGGGACTAGCTATTATGTAACACTTATTTTTTTAGTGTTATGTAATTAACATCATAATTGAAGGAATGTAATAAAATTAAGCATTCTGAATTTTGTTTATTATCATGTTTCTTTAGGTTGATCATGACAATCCCACAATTAAATGGATGTAACATATCAAATATTTGGGGATTCAACCGTGATAGAGGCTTGTGGAATATCACCACTTCTATTTAATTAATTAATCAAACAAATAGTGGTGAGTACTATGTTTAAGGAGAACTACTCATCAAATCACTAATCAATCATATTTAAAATAATTCAAAGGATTACTTTAGGTATATTTTTTTAATATCACTTAATTAATTTCACAATTGAGGGACTATTAAGAGAACTAAGGGGTAGGAACTTTGTCCATCACCACATTTGATCTATCAAAATTAACCATGGCGATATCGCACTTGATGGGCATAACATGTTATATGTTTAAGGAAGAGAACCCTAATAAAGGCTTAAGGGCTTATAACCAACTCCCAGTTGACCAATGAAGCCATCCATATTAAGTACCATATTTGATGAGAAACTCTCACCCAATCACTAATGAACCATATTGAAAATATTACATTAAATATAAATGGGAATGTGTGAGAGAGAGAGAGAGAGTAGTTAGAGTCATTCTTAATTCTCTTTCTAAGAACGAAGTTAACTCTTTTTATTTTTTTTAGAATTACTATAATAATAATAATTATAAGAAACCCTCTTGTTTGTGTGACAAGGGACTTGCCTCCGCTCAACGATTTGATTACTATTGAAGCCTACAAAGTGTACATACTCTCTCGCTCTCTTGATTTACATCCATTTAAACGTTTATTCGTCTCATGTGTTTTTTTTCCTAGAGGAATCAACAATTGGACCAATCTCGTACTCACATGACACAAGGTCTGTTTTGATCACTATCACTATAACCCTGAATAAACTTGTTGCCCCCTAGCGCACGACTATGAGTAACCAATCATATATTTGAATACAAGACCTTTTATTGACATTTACTTTACATTTCATAGACTTATCAAATGAACTCCCCTAAAGACTACTTCTCACCTACTTGTTATATATATATATAAAACTTAACTGACTTATATTTTTAAGCTGAGTTGATTCTATCTTACATTAGCTGTATTTCATGTCATGAAATATTAATCATAAAGGATACATGAATGTAAAATTGCTCTTTCTTTAATTCGTTTCATTTAGATTGTTTGACCTTTTTTAATTATAGTCGATAAAAGTATAGAAATGAAAACAAAAATTGTAAAAGACAAATGAAAAAAAGGCAACAAAGATGCAAAAAAGAAAAGCAATTGTCGTAGATATATATGCTTTACTTTCAACAATAATGTCGCCAAATATGCTCAATGTTACATAGAATTCATTTTTCAAATATTTAGTATAATGTTTTGTTTTTATTTCTCTTTTATGAATTATATTGTATTATTTCAAAATTTCAGTATACATAATTAAAAGCATCACAATTCATCCAATTTTTACAATATTTGATCTCAATCTCTATAAAAATTACACATTTTCTATTCATAACAACTATAACTACCATGTACTAAACTACATAAAGAAGAAAAACAACTACTAAAAGCCATAGCATGATATCAAGAGTCTGAAGAGGTCACTGGCTCCTAGGCACTAGCACTTGCAGGAGTTGTAGGCTTAAGTTCACACTAAAAGTGACTTTCCAGGTGAGCTAGTCGAGCATATAGACTCGCCAACAAAGAACATTGATATCACTACACCTACTGAATTTGATTCAAGGAAGAGATGATATCATTACAACCCTCATGTTTCTCTCTCAAGACCCTGCCCAAAATGGTTTCATTTGCCACTGGAGGGTAATGGAGTTCAAGTACTAACTTTGTCTTCCCCTGATATGACCATGGTCAATAATCTAATGGGCTTTAGATACATAATAAGCTTGACAATCATTGGTGGTGAAGGTCTCGAACTGGTGGATCTCTTCGTGAATTTCTACAAGGGTAGAAAAATGAAAGATAGTGGTAGCTTCCTGGGCTTGGGATTGGGTGTGTGTCTTGCCATGGGGGCCTCATCCCCTTGCAACTACACATACATTGTCGGGTCATAATGCATCAAGAAATACAGAACCTGTCAAGACAATTATGCCACAACAACACAGGAATGATAGAAATGAGATTGAGAAAGTCTAAATGAAAGTAGAGGCAAGAGCTGATGGGGGTTCTAGGTGACTCGAGCTAGCATATAAGGGAGAGACAAAAAATCAGAGAGGTAGGAAAAAACCTCCATTTAGGGTCACATACTAACCAAAATCCACTATGAAACAAACAATTATGGAGACCCTTAGACCATACGACAAGTCCACCTAACTTGCACCAAAGAGATACAAAACCAGAAAAGAAAAGAACTAAGCTATATGATAAGGCAGTACCTTAATGTATCTATCCATTGATGCCCATGCTGTAAAATTCGCTTACGTTGAAGGTAGAAAGGTTCCTCCTACAACCACAACCTCCAATTCTAAACAAATCCACATACTCTCATGGTATGCGACATCAACCCGCCTAAAGCCAATCACAAGTCCAATACTCAACTTCCCTCGCGAGAAAAAGATCCTCCAGATTCAAAGGCCATATTAGGTTGCATGTAGGAATAGGTCACTTCAACGCCATTCTTAAAGGTAAGCAACCTCGTCTCAGGAAGAGATAGTGAATTAAGCCATGATTCTACAAACTTATCGTTGCACATAGACACACCATTGCTCGATATCCAAGAGAATAGTCCCACCCGTGGTGAGGAAGGAGCCCAAGCACACCATAAAATCCAAAGAGTAGGATCTCTCCTCACAAAGTAATCAAATAGATGAAGGCTTTCCATGATAATGAATTAGGAAGTAGTGCTTCACATGGGTAGTGCATGGGGCGACCACACCCCCCCTTCTTAAATACTATGGGAGGTGACGGATTGGCGGGCTTGCCCCCAACCTCCAACATCACTTCAGGCATTTTTTCATCATCCAAGAAGGATTGCAATGAATCTTTCCAACTAGATGCCCCCCCTTCACACTAATTTCATCTAAAATTAGCTAGGAAATTTGCCACTTTGTTGCCTATTCAATTAGAATATGAGATTTACATAATGGATTGAATGGAATTATAGAAATTTTGATAAGGAAAATTATAAAATAATAGTGGAAATAATAAAATAAAATAAAATTACCTCATCAAATTTTGGAGTGAAAAAAGAAAAACCTATTTTTTCAACTTATGTTCCTACAATTTTACTCATATTTTGAGCAAGGACACTTGTTAGATGTGGAATATAATTTCACATCCAAGGATTACCCATCTTGAATATTTTCGGTGGATCCTACTACACAAAAAATGAGAAATATGTGAAAAGACATGATTGCAATCAAATTTTTCATGTATTTATCATTTTCGTGTGGTGGGCTCTATCAAAAGTATTCCACATGGGTACTCCTTAGATGAAAACTTAAAATTTCATCTGATGAGTGCCCCCACTCGAAATTTGAGTCAAATCCTAGGGAGATAAGTTGAAAAATTAGTTTTTTCATTTTTTAATCATTTTACCTTTTTACTCCAAAAATGTTGAATCATCCACCATGGTTGACATCATCATCTTCAATTCTATTGGTTCTTATAAGGTTGATTTTGGTTGTACATTTTTGTTTTGAAGCCCTTTTTTGACCTCAAAATTTCTATAATGAGTGACGTTTAAAAGTGGGAGATGACGTGCTCAAGTCTCCAACTCTTAGAAATGTTTTCAATAGGGAATTTGTTGATGATTTTCCAAATAGTTTCTATAACCGAGTATCCCCATCAACTTGTAGTTTAGAGCATCCTTTATTGATCTCTAAAGTCAAGATTTTTTCTAAGGCAAGGAATTCAACTACATTGATGCTTGTAAATCCACAATTTGTAGCATGCACCTTCAATGTACGAATTTCCCAATCCAGAAAGATCCCTCCATAGCCTACTTGACCAAGATTACATTTGGAAGCACCATCAAAGTTTAACTTCACAAAAACCATAGAAGGGGGTGTGTAGGAGGAAGGAAAGGACCATCTAGGAGAGGGGATCTTGGGATAGAGGGATGAGATCATTGAAGGAGAGAGCTCAATCTTGCATAAAATATCATACTCCCGTTGATTCATTTTTCAATCCTCTTGGGACTAGGTTTCATAGAGAATGGTATCATGAATATTTTTCCTTATAATGTGCAAGATTGTGCCTTCATTCTCTTTCTTCTCCTTGAATATCCTTTTGTTCCTTTTTCCAAAGCACCCACATAACAAACCTAGGAACAAGAATATGGGCTATATTCACAGTCAGGTTATTAGATATACTAGATCTCCAATCCTCCAATGTTTCCACTATACTGTTGAGGTTACGGTTCTAATAAACAAAAAGGAGTAAGAATCGCATCAACATATGGTTAGCGAAAGTGAAAGAGTTCAAACGATGCTCCATAGTCTCTTCTTGATTCCAACATAGGTGGCACAAAGAGGGACTCTCAAATGTTTTTTCTTGATATGATCCCACGTGAGGATCTTTCATCTTCCAACCAACTAAAGGAATTGTGCAACCTTAGGCCAAATACCATTCATCCAAATTTTCCGCCAAATAAGGTCTCTATGTATGTCCCAATGAGCAACTAACAAAGTCAATACCTCCTTAAGAGTAAACATCCCTTTAGTTTGATACTCCCACTGGAGTTTGTCTTGATCTTAAGCAACGAGAACTTTTTGACTTCACATCTCTTGAGCTAAAATAGGCCAGGTAGAAAGGGTTGGGTGACTTCACCAATCTTCAATTGTTTTCCAATTTCACCATAACATAGAGTCTTGATCCCGTTTCCAAAAGTATTCCACTATAATTCCCTAATATTTTGAAGTAAATGCTTCTACTTCATTAAGATAATCTTGGTTTCCCAACTATGGCATTTGCTGCCAAGTATATTTCCAAAATAGATCTGTAATTCCATTATGAATCTCCAAGAATGCATGATATTGAACTAAGCTTTGGTTAGAGTGTGCCAAATTCCATATGGAGGAGTCGAGAGGATGCTTAGTTGCTCGTAAGTTTTTTGATTGAGGGGAGAAATGGCCATATTTCCTGTCCCAAATTTGTTTCCAGAGCTTCTCTCCTCCCTAAAGTCATCGCCACCATAATTTTTCTCCTAAGGGTTTATTAGGCTCTTATGGTCTCTTAGGTTTAATCCCTAGGCGAACTTGGGATACAAAATTTTTCCTAGGCATCAAGCGACTATTTATTGTCTTTATTTTCTCCTCCCTAGAAAATATCTGTAGATGGAAGTTATGGATTTGAAGATAACTTTTTGAACAGTTAAGGCTGATAGCTTGTACACAAGAAGAGCTTGGAGGACAAATTTAAGAAGGACCAGTCTACCTACAAAATTGAGAGACCGAAACACTCGACTGTCAAGTTTATTTTATATCTTTTGAAGAATGCCTTGCCAACAAGCAGATCTCAAAGAATTTCTACCAAAGGGGTTCCTAGGTATTTAGTGAGGATATTATTAATCTGAAAGTATAGGAGTCGAGCTAGGTGTCTCTAATCAACTGCATTGATATAAAAAAAGAATACATTATATTTTTTTCCCATTTATCACCGTATCTGAGGCATCCGTAAATTCATTGAGGATAGTTTTCAAGGTTGTAATCTCCTTCATTGTGGGCAGGAAAAAGATCATGATGACATCAAAAAATTGTTTATGGGTGATAATAAAATTATTCCAATGGCACAAAGACCCTTAATGATATCCTGATAGCTTGCTTCTTTAATATATCTACCTAACCCCTCAACTATGACAGTGAATAAAAAGGGGAGACATCGTCTCCCTTATGGAGGCCTCTGGAGGGGTCAAAAGTCATGGTTGTATCCATTCAGGAGAATAGAGTAAAAGAGAGTAGAGATTAAGGACTTGATCTAGGCGATCCATTAAGGAGAGAACCCGAAGGCGTGCAGAGTTTGGAGAAGATAATCCCAATTTAATTGGGCATAAGCTTTAGAGAGGTCCAATTTGATTAGGATACTAGCACATTTGGGTCTCTTCAAAGAATGTATAACCTCATGGGATGCTACAATCCCATAAAGAATTTGATGATCTTCCACAAAGCTTGTCTGCTCGAGAGAAATAATATTGTTCAACAAAGGTTTGGGTTGGTTCACATTTTAACCAAGGATATAATTTTATATACAACATTGCAAAGAGAAATTAGTCGATATCCACTAGGCTTATCTACTTTGTCAACTTGAGGAACTAAAGTAATGAAAGTAACATTGAGACCTAGGCATACCTTTTGGGAGCAACACGATTCTTTAACCAGTGCATGCACTTTAGGTGCTCCAAATGACCAATAATCTTGGAAGAAATATTTAGTATAATGTTAATGTTATAAGATATATGATATTTTTTGAAAATTTATGAGATATAGAATATGTGGTATTAACATATTTGTAAATTGGAATTATAATTATAAAAGAAAATGATATTTAATGTGGTATTGTTGGATATATATTGTTATTTAGAATTGATGTTCTTGTGATTTAAGTTGTGTTGAAGAGTCTTCTTCTCGATCCATCACATTGATAATTTTTGTGCTGATGTTTTGAAATAGTAAGTGTGGTTCATTTGTAGGACAAACGAGTGATGAAAATTTGACTAAACCAAGAGAATAATAGTGGGAGAGTCCATAAAATCTAAGGTGTTGACATGATGAACCGTTTTTTATTATTAATTTAATAAATATAACAATTTAAAGATAATTTCAATATTAATAAGTTACAATAAACTTAAATAAAGGGGAAAAAGATAGTAAAGCCAAAGTTTAATGTAATAGTTGAAGAAAAGGGATAAATAAGATATTAATAATGCACTATAATAAAATAATAATTAAGAGTAGGAATTAATTATAACACCTAGATCCCATACATTAAATCCAGATATATTCAGCAGCGTTGAGAGGGATCAAATTTCTTTTAGACACTAAAATAGGGTTTGCATCTCATAGATATATAATGATCCTCTCCGCATGCTTTAGGTAGATCCAAGTGTAAGAATGAATCTAGAGGTTATAAATAATTAATTATAATTAATATATTATTAATTTTATGTTATTAAATTAATTTTATTTTAATTATTAGTTTTACTTTTATTTTATTTTGATTGAATACATGGCTTCTATCATACTGGGTTGGAGAATTTTATGTTATTTTGTTTGTTTTGACTGAGTCAAAATGTTAAACATTACAACATCTCTATCATACTGGCTAGAGAGCGCTTCTCAGCCCGATAACTATTAATAATTAACCAGTCTATATCCATCTTAATTCTCAATCTATTAAACGCTAAGACAATTCAAATCTCATCCAAACCTCTTTTAGAGTGAAAAGAGATTTGATCCCTCTCGGAACTTGGTAGATCTAGAGTTAAGATGGATCTAGGTTGGTTTAATTCCCCTTTAAATAGGCTATCTTCCACATGAATACCATGGATTCTTAATACAATGAGTTCTTAATACAATAGGCCATTTTTATTTTATATTTACATGGCTAATTTTAGTTTGCTATTTATTTTACTTTATTTTGACTGAGTTAAAATGTTTAGATTATTTATCCTTTTGCTTTTTTTTTTATATATATATATATATATATTTAATCTAATTTGACTTAGTCAAAATGTTAACATTACATTACACATGTCTACTATACTAGTCTAGTGAGTGCCTCTCAGTGCAATAAGGTAAAAATAACATTAAATTATCAATGATAGAGATGTTAATGAATACCAGCCTAGATCCACCTTAACTCCAGGTCTACCAAGCGCCAAGAGGGATCTAATCTCTTTTCACTCTAAAATAAGTTTGCATCTCAAGATATTTGATCCCTTTCGACACTTAGTATATCTAGAGCTAATATGGATCTAGGATGGTTTAATTCCCCCCCTTTAAAGAGGCTATATTCCACATGAATACCATGGGTTAATGCCATAAGTTCTCAATACCATGTGTCAAGTCATTTTTATGTTTTTTATTATTTTATTTGTATAGGGTTATGTTCATTTCTATTTTTTTAATTTTATTTTGACTAAGTTAAAATGTTTACATTATATTACATTAATCTTTTTATTTTATTTTATTTTTTATGTAATTAATATATTTTCACTCTAAAAGAGGTTTGCTAAGAGATTTGATTTGTCTCAATGCTTGGTAGATCCTGAGTTAAGATGGATCTAGGCTGGTTTAATTCCCTCCTTTAAACATGCTACATTCCACACGAATATTGTTAGGATATTCCGACACATAGGAAATAATTATGTATAACTTGGTCTAGTGTATATTTAGGTAAAGTGTGTTTCTTTAGTATGTTTTTTTTGTAACTTACAATCTGACAGTCACGATATGTTTTAGACATGAAGTGATCTGACGTTCATTCTCTCCTCGGTATTACCAACACTTGATCCGTGGCTTAAACTCGATTGGTCCATGATCTCTATTTAAAGAGCATGGAGGGTCATTTGTTAGGTGACCGTTCATGAGAAAAGCTTATGTAAATTTTCTTTCTTTAGCATTAATAAATTGTTTGAAGTGGGCATGTTGAATCAGGTCATAGACTGTTTCCCTCTTTGAGGGTTTTAACGACGTCAAGAATACTGGTGTACTGATCTATGATTTGTTTGTGAGCGGTGTCCTTTGGTGTTATACCTAAGGAACTTACCCTGTAAATTCCTACATGGTATCAGAGCTATTCGAGGGTTGCATTTGTTGGTGAATCAAATCCGAAGCTGGTACAACTGCATCCGACTGTCGTTTCGTAGATCTACTATTTATGATCGCTTTTGGGGTGAGAGGGCTACTCTATTGTGTTAGGAGCATCTGTTCCAGTGAGGAACCCCTTTTGTTTCACGCGAAAAAGGTTTCTAGTAGTCCTAGCTACGTCATTTTTAAGATCTCGAGGTATATTGTCTTTATTTGCAGTTATAGTTATTTATCTCTCTGTTTATTTCAGTTTATAGTCCTCTATAATTTTTTATTATCGGATTTATATATTTTATTTCTGCATATGCTCTTTGCCCCGCGACTCTGTGCGATCTAGAAAAACCAGAAACAAAAAGAAAATATTTTTCTCATGCCTATGCTTTTTTCCGCCGTGCCTTAGCATGATCTTGGAAAATAAAAAACATTGAGAAAAATATTTAGTTTCCAGCCAAACCTAATTTTAAGCCATAAGACTTGAATTATTTTTGCTTGTTACTTTATGAGAATAGAGGTTTTGGGTTCAAATCTTTCTTTTTGTTGAGTTACTTTTTCAAAAAACACATGTAACTTATGTTTTAAAGTTACTTTATGTAAAATAGTTCTCACCCATTATAAAAAGTGAGTCACTTATAATTCTAAAGTCCCTTTATCTTTTATTTCAGTTATAGTTTAGTGGATAGTTCATAAAATACCATTGTAAAAGTGACTTTCACTTATTTATAAAAGTAGGTCACATAAAGTAATATATTTTTTAAAGTGAGCTATTTAGATTAGTTGGAAAGGGGTTTTATTTATTTATTTATTTTTTTATTTTTAAGTATAACATTATAATTCACTTCTCAACATTCACATAGTTTGTTGGCATCTTCAACAACTTTTCTTCAAAAAGTCATAACTTCTTTATCCGGAAGTCGTTTTCAGAGCCCGTTTTTTTGAATCGGCCTAATTTTTTGAGATATTTCCATTGGAACACTTAGTTTCAACATATACAACTTTGTTTTCTTTTAAAATGGAAAATCAATGCCTAGTTATTCTTGACAACACCAAGAGTCTAAACCTAAAGATGAAGATAAGCAAGCCAAATGGGAAAGTAAGTAAGATCAAGCACATGGGTTGATATGGATGTCTATTTCTCCAGACCTTAGATTCCATTTTGAAGAAATTGATACCTCCAATGAAGCAATGGAACAACTCAATAAAGTTTTTGGAATTAAAAATAAAATTAGAGTCCATGAACTTGAAAATGAGATGCTTACGTTGGACCCAATAATTTTTCTTCCATTAAAGATTTTTTGGCCAAATTTAAGACCCTTAGACTTCTCTTGGAAGGTGTTAAGGTTAAGAAAGAAGATGGTAGCCTTATCTATTCCATTATTACTAAGTTAGGAACAACCTTCTCTGTGTTTGTTTCCACCTTCTATTCTATTAGAGAAGCCTTTATTTCTCAATAACAATACAACAAGTCCCCCTCCTTCGATGCCTTTTGTGATTATTTAATAAGAGAACAAGAAAAAATCTTACATCTTGGTCTTCTTAACACTGGAAATTATTTTAAGAAAACCTTAGCAGCCCAACAACAACCAAATTCAAAGAACCCTAAGAAGCAACATCCTAGAAAGAATGGTCCTAAACCAAACAAGGGTCCTAAGCAATTTCAATCTCAAAATGAAAAATCAATTCAACAAAATGATAAGGAAAATAGAAACAAAGGGAAGAAGACTGTTATACATTGCAACTTTTGTAATTGTGATGGCCACTTAGAATCCAAATGCTTTAAGAAGATGGAAGCCTTGGAAGAATCCATGAAGAAGCATAACATCCATTTGGAGCACTCTTCAACTCCAACTTCATCTTCATGAATAACACTTTCATGCATGTGGTTGTCAAGCATCTCGGCCTGGTTATGCACTAAATGTATATTCTTCTTCTCATTCTCATGAGTGGCTCATTGATTCTGGAGCTTCTTATCACATGGCCAAAAACAAAGCCATGTTTTCTTTTTTAAATCATATTAACACCAAAAATATTTATGGTGGCGATGATAGATCTCTTAGTTTTTTAGGGAGTGGAACTACTAGACAATGGTAAATTTAATGATGTATTATGTGTTCCTATCTTATCCTGCCACCTTCTATCTGTATATCAGATAACTCATTCAAGTGAAGGTAAAATTGTTGAATTTTCACCTCATGATGTTGTAATTAAGGACCTAGCAGATCCTAGACAGATTTTAGTTATTGGCATTGTTGATGATTCTACAAGGTTGTATAAGTTTAAAAAATTTGGGTCATCAACTCTTACTTTGGTATTTGTTGCTCGTAATGATGAAGTGAGAAAACTTTGGCATGAGCAATTTGGTCACTTAAACTATTTCTCCCTTCAAAATCTATGTAAAGAAAATATGGCGACAAGTCTTCCTATGGTATCTTGTAGAGATGGTGTTTTTTCCAGATGTGTACTCGAAAAAAATCATCGAGATAGTTTTGAAAAGCATATCTCTTGGCATGCATCAACCCCTTTACAACTTGTGCATAATGATTTATGTGGTCCACTTCCAGTTGTTTCATTCTCTGGCTACAAGTATTTCTTAACTTTCATTGATGATTTATCCAGACACACTTGGGTATACTTCTTAAAACTCAAGAGTGAAGTCTTTAACATGTTTTTGGCCTTTAAGGCCTTTGTTGAGAAACAATCTGGACATCAAATTCTTAAGCTAATATTTGATAATGGCAAGGAATATGTTAACAACAAATTCATCAACTTTTACACTGAGTATGGAATTCAATTGCAACATACTATTCCATATACCCCACAACAAAATGGTGTAGTTGAAAGGAAGAATGACACCTTAAAGGAAATGGCTAATTATATGCTTCAATCTAAAGGACTTAGTCTTAGTTTTTAGGCAGAAGCAATTAACTATGCAAATTACATAGTAAATCACACTCCTACTAAGGTTTTAAAGATTATCACTCCAAAAGAAGCATGGAGCTCAATTAAACCAGATGTAAGTCACTTTCGTGTTTTTGGAAGTGAAGCATGGGGCTATATTCCAAATGAGAAACATAAAGCCTTTGAACCTAAAATTAAAAAATGTATTTTTGTTGGATATTTTGAAGATGTCAAAGTATATAGACTTCTTCAACCTAAATCCAAAAATGTTATCATTAGAAGAGATGTAAAGTTTGGTTAAAATATATTGGCCCACGAGCCTAGTTCAGTGGATGTGCAACCTCCCTTTATCCCTTCTACTTCTAAAAATTTTCCTTCTTCAGATGATGACAATGAGGATGACAATCCTCCCCACCTTCTTGGGGTCCTCCTTCAGTTCCTCAGCTTCCAAAATGGGTCTGCGCTACTCGGGATGGAGCAGGTGCTCTTGGAGGTGATCCCACAGATCAATGTTGTACACGTTCTTAGTTCGATAGAGCCTCTTCTTTACTAGCTTAAGATTCAGCGAATTATGATCCTGACATCTTTGCAGAAGCTTCAGGCCATCCAAATTGGGATGCAACTATGAATGAAGAATATCATTCATTATTGGAAAATGATACATGGGACATTGTTCCTCTTCTAAAGGGACAAAAAATTGTTAGATGCAAATGGGTTTATAGAACCAAGTTTGGACCAGATGGAAAAGATGATAAACATAAAGCTTGTCTTGTTGCTAAGGGTTTTTCACAAGTTGAAGGCATTGACTATACTGAAACCTTCTCCCCTGTTTCCAAAATTAACTCTATCCACCTTGTTCTTTCCCTTGTTGCCTCTTTCAAATGGGAATTCCATCAGATGGATGTTAGATCCGCCTTCTTGCATGTGGAGTTGCATGAAGAAATATATATGGAACAACCTCCTGGATTTCTACAAACAGACTCTAGCATTTTATGTTGGTTTAAGAAATCCCTTTATGGTTTTATGGTCTCAAGAAAGCCCCTCGGGCTTGGTATGCCAAAATGGATAACTTTCTTTTAGATACTGGATTTTCTAGGTGTCATTTTGACAATACTGTCTACACCAAGAAAGTGGGTAAGTCTCTGATCATTCTTATTCTTTATGTTGATGATATTATCCTTACTGGTAGTGATCCCAACCTTATAAACCATGTGAAGTCCAACCTTAAAAAGTAGTTTGAAATGACAGACTTAGGATACTTGCATTATTTTCTTGCTATTCAAGTATTGCAATCCAAAGAAGGTATTTCCCTTTCCCAGTCCAAATATGCCTGTGATTTTCTACACCACTTTCACATGGAAGACTGTAAGCCAACCCCTTCTCCCTTTTAGTCTGGAGGCAAACTTTTAGTCACTTGTACTTACCCTAAAGTTGATGCAACCTTATACTGTCAACTTGTTGGAAAAATTTTATATCTGACCCACACCTGTCCTGAACTTTCCTTTCTTGTTGGCCTTATTGCTTAGTTTATGCAAAACCCATATGAAAGTCATTGAAAAGCAACTAAAAGAATACTTCATTATGTTTGAGGTACAATTCAGTTTGGGATTCATTACAGTGCATAATCATCTCCTCTATTGGTTGGTTTCACTGATTTTGATTGGGCTGGTAACCTTGGTGATCGGAAGTCTACTGCAGGTTATATCTTCACTCTTGGTTCTGGACGTATTACATAGGCTTGCAAGAAAAAAGTGTCATTTTTGTTTCTTCAGCAGATGCAGAGTATCATGGTGCCGTTGAAGCTAGTAAGGAAGCCTTGTGGCTTCGTCAGATCCTGTCAGAGTTTGGTTTTCAACAGAAACATCTGACTACACTTTGGTGTGATAACCAAAGTGCCATTCAACTATGAAAAGATCTAGTCCAACATCAGTGCAACAAACACATTGAAATACACATTCACTTCATCAAAAAGCTCATTCATGACCATGTTCTTGAAGTGCACTATTGTTCAACTGATGATCAAGTTGCATACATCTTTACAAAGGCTCTCACAAAGGTGAAGTTTACTAAACTTCAATTTATGGTTGGAGTTTAGGAAGTTGTCACTAAGGGGTGATAGGCTCTAATGCCTCCTTCTTTCTCCTATTGTGTCATCTTTGTACATGCTTCATTCCTATCCCAATTTGTTCTTAAGGGGGGATGTTAGGATATTTCGACACATAGGAAATAATTAAGTATAACTTGGTCTAGTGTATAGTTAGGTAAAGTGTGTTTCTTTATTATGTAATTTTTGTAACTTACAATTTGACGGTCATGATATGTTGTAGACATGAAGTGATTCAATGGTTCATTCTCTCCTCGATATTATCGACCCTTTATCTGTGGCTTAAAACCTGATTGGTCCATGATCTCTATTTAAAGAGCATGGAGGGTCATTTGTTAGGTGAACATTCATGAGATAAGCTTATGTAAATTTCCTTTTTTTTTACATTAATAAATTTCCTTAAGTGGTTGCGTTGGCTCAGGCTGTGGACTATTTCCCTCTTTGAGGTTTTTACCCATGTCAAGAATACTAGTGTATTGATCTATGATTTGTTTGTGAGCGGTGTCCTTTGGTGTTCTATCCAAGGAACCTACCTTGTAAATTCCTACAAATACCATGGGTCAATACCATGAGTTCTCAATACCATGGGTCAATACCATGATTCTCAATACCATGGGCCAATGCCATGAGCATTTTTTTTTTTTTTTTTTTTTTTTATATGGTTATTTTATTTTGATCGAGTTAAAATATTTACATTACATTACATTACGTTAATATTTTTATTTAATTTAATTTTTATGTAATTTGACTTAGTCAAAATGTTAAGCATTACATTACAACATCTTTGCCATATTGGGATGAAGAGCTCCTCTCGGCACAATTAATAATAAAAAATTAAGGTGATGAGAGAGAGAATTATTATGGTTAATAACTAATAATAATATTAATAATTTAGAACGCGCGATGGGGATGGACCTCGAGAACAATCAAAGGTGGGCGGAATAACTCCCATCCCATGAGGCGCAATAAATGCAGGTGGAAGGTGGTTGAGAAGCCTTGAGAATTGACCCATGGAAGCCTCTGGAAAGGATATTTGGTATAAATAGGAGGAATTCTGAGAGTGAAGGAAACATTTGTAAGTTGGTCGATGAATTGTGGGAGAACCAAGAACTGGCTAGAACTCATGGAGAGTCTCCTCGGAATCGTTGTCTAATTCTTCGGAGAAGGGGAGGATCATTTCATTAGAAATTATAGTTTGGCACCTTTCAATGACTCAAGCACTCACTTTGTATGTGTAACCTGAGACCCTAGCTTGAAAGATGCCCTACATCAAGTCGAATTGGTAGATTGTTGGTTATGCATCCTTTGTATATGGCATAGGTGGTGGTGGATGTTCAAGGCAGGAGGTGGCAGACTGTATGCAAGGTTGTATTTGAAGGTTATGTGGTTGATAACAACCACCTATTTCTTCTTGTATTTTGGTACAAGTGGGCTTCTCTTGCTCGATATTGATTCCTCTCCCTGCTCTGTCTGCTTCTAGAAGAGTGGGGCGCTCATGTTGGTGCATGTTGGTTGTCCCAGACAAATGAGACAAGGGTATAGATCTTATTAGAATTACTATGCTAGTTTAGATAATGTTCTATCGCTAAAACCATATCTAGCTGCAAGGTGTGGAATGAAATTGCCTCTTAAAGCCTATAGGAGCTTCCTCGGTCGTTGCGGGGGCGAAAGCCTGTATAAATTCAAGGCTTCGTGATGGTGTTTCTTTGGCTGGCCCCTGGGTGCAGTCTTTATGTGAGCACATGGCTGGACGACTGACACCGACAGGATGCTTCGACTTCGAGGTCATCCACGATGGGGGGATGAGGCAACCCGAGGGGAAATAACAGGGGCGAGGAAGGTGAGTTAGTGGTGCCATAGGGAGGTTCTCCAGGGAATGTCAATTTGTCGGCCCCGTTTGACTCAATTGAGGCCAAGATGCTCCTCCTTCAACACTCCATTGACCAACTCTCATAAGCACATCATTTGGACCATGAAGATCATGTCATATTTTTCATGGACATCCTACACAATCAACAATGCATCATGGAATGTTAAGCTTCTCTTAGGTGGAACCAACAACATCTCCATGCTCGTATGGCTGAATTCGAGACTCGTATGGCACACATTGAATCCCACATTCTTGACGCATTCCACAAGCTAGTGAGTCAAGAAATTGAGGTAGTTGATCCCATTGCAGAAAATGTACCACAATGAAAGTAAACTTTGTTTAGTTTCTTGATAAATATTGTGCTTGATGGGTAGTGGATCACAAGAAATTTATTTTTTTGAAGCTACTGCCATTTTTATTTTGCATGTGTCTAAAGGCCAATAAATCTGGTTGGAATGAGGCCAGATTTGTTTATTTGAAGAATTCCTCACGGTGTAATCTTATTCTGAATTAATAGAAATATGTTGACTTACAAAAATATATATTAATAATTTAGAAACTTTTATTTAGTTAATATTTAATAATTAATATAATAATATATTATTATTTGAAATACAAGATTAATGTTATTAGTGTTGTTATTATTAATAATATGATAGTACTAATATTTAAAATATATATAATTAAGTTTATTAAAAAATATTAACGATTTTAATAATATTAATAATTTAATAAAATTATAAAATTTATTAATAATTAATCAAATAAACAACAGATAATATAAGAAAAGGGTAAGGAGGTAAAAAAAGAAAAGAAAATATATTAAGAAAAAATGTTTAGGGAACAGGGTATAACAATTAGAATGAAAAAAGAATCAAGAAGAAATAAATCTAGAAGTCAAAACAAGAATCCATGTTTTGCTAATTCTCTAATCATTCTTCCTATTGAGATTGTTAGTCCAATTCTCAATTTCAATTTCTTCTCTAAATTTTCTATGATGGTAGTGATCAAATTGAGCAAAGATACTAGAATCTTCGATATAGATGTGGTGCTTAGTTTTCTCAGAATGCTCAATCAAGGTTAAATAATAACAACAATTATGTTTGATGTCAACATAGTGCTCATGAATTCTAAGTTTTAAGGAATGGCTAGTTTCACCTATATGTATTTCCCACACGAGCATGACATCAGGTATACACCTTTCATGTTCGAAGGGTTAATGGGGTCTTGGACAAGCCTAAGGGAGTTAAATATAGTCTTAAATGTTTTGAAGGTAGCATAAATGTTTTTCTTTGTTAAAATGTAAGCAAGTTTGTCAGTAGTTCCTTGGTTTTGACGTTGCGATCAACATCCTCCAAAAAATTGCACACACTTGAATTTTGGAGCATATTGAGGATCTTACGATCTTTAATTCCATAATCCCATCATGGTTGATTGATGTTCTGCAATATGTTTAAGTCTTATTCTCAAAATTTTACCTGTCAAAGTCACTTGCTCACACATGCACAATTCTAGTTGAACTCATGAGCATGCTTCGTTTACACAAACTCGAATAATCATAGCACCATCCACTAAGATAATTCATGTGCGATGTCAACTCATATCGACAGTCAATGCACATTTTTGTTGATAATCTCCCTCACTTTGGTTGCGTTTGTACTACTATTTCAATGATTTTTCCCAATTGTCGCTTTTAGTGCACCTTTGCTTTCACAAGTGTCGCTTTCATGTTTACAACTGTCGCTTTTGCTTTCTTCCACTTTAATAAGTGTTGTTTTCATGTTATCTTTGCTCTGGCATGTGTCACTTTCAGTTCGTTCACATTTTGCAAGTGTCATCTTCATGTTTTCGTCTTGCCGTAGGTGTCCCTTTTGTGTTTTCACTTCTGCATGTTTCACAACTTTGCGTAGCATCGAAGTTAGTTCTAACACAATCTTATGCATTATATGGTCTTACATATCATTGTAATATGCACTAGACACATTCTTACAAGCTTAACACAACTTTTGGTCACAATCTCCACTCCTGTTGTAACTTGTGTTCAAGTGTCGTATTGTGTTGTTTCAACTGTTGCACTTAGAAATAGATGATGCTTTGTTGTTGTTTTAAGGTGTGACTATTATTCATGAGTCCTGTGCATTCCATTGGATTGTATCGATGGAATTTATTTGTGTGCTCCATGTTTGAGTCATGTTAGGATGCATTTCTTTCTCCTACTCTGATGGTCCCACACTTAGCCATTTTGAGAGCTCTTCTTGGTCTTTTAGGCCGGTGCAAGTTCTAAAATCATTAACCTTCTTACTAGGTGATGAGTGAAACTTGTTCATGAGCCTCATTGATGTATCTTTCCTCCCATACTTGTGCATTAAGTCTTTTCTAAGGTCTCCTCCCTCTCATAGTGCATTAGTACTTCCTAAGGATAAGTGACCTAGCCCTTTGCTGCCTTCCTCAGTGAAAAATATATTCTAGGTGAACAAGCAGCCACTGTTGGAGATAACTATGCCCTCCCAAGCCTGAGCACACTTTGGAACAATTATGTGCACTTAGAAACAATGAACAAGGAAGGTTCGTATGTCTCTTAAAAAGCGCATGGCACACTCAAGAATTTTGAAGCCTTTGAGTGCACGACGCACTCTTGAAGCTTTAAGCCTTTGAGTGCATGGAACACTCTTGAAGCCTAAAGCCTTTGAGTGCATGATGCACTCTTGAAGCATGAAGCCTTCATCCTTTCCTAAGAGCACTGGCGTAGTCACGAAGCCTAAAGCCTTCATTTGAGCGCACTCCTTCGACTCAAAGAAATGTGCCTTCCTTTTTCTTATTGAACACATGAGCGCACTTGGACTTCTTGAAGCCTAACCCCTTCATCCCTTTGATGTGCACATTTCCACCCTACTTAGCCTCCTTGAGAACATGAATGCATCCTAAAACCATGAATGACTTCCCTTCATACTTCAGACCCGCGACTTGTGCCCTTGAATTATCTCTCTTGCTTGAGTGCATAAGTGGACCTTGAAGGCCTCTTGTGTGCCTTGATGAGTCTGATTGCACTCTCCTAATCAAGCCTCCTTCTTTTAATCCTCTCACATGCATATCATGATTTGATCATTCCATGAGTTGGGTAGTGATAGAATATATGTTTTTAAGACTGATTTTGATTTTTCATGGATGATTTTCATTGGAAGGTGTATCTTCCTATCATGACATGGTGATTCTCAAGAGACTATAGTAAGGAGAAAGCATAAATAAACGTGTGTGGGGAAGAAGAACAAAATAGATCTATCATGAAGACATGAAGCAAATCATGAACCAAGACAGGAAGAAGATATTGCATGATGACTCAGGAGATTTTGATATTCATCAAAGATCCTTTGGAGGGTGACGGAGAAGAAAAAATTGGGTCCTTCATGAAGATGAAGCATAAATCATATCTATCATTAAGAATGAAAAGTGACGCAGAAAGGAAGACAACTTGGCATTAACACCTCATCATAAAGTCCATGTCATCATTATTAAGTTGTAACTTGTACAAGTGTTATTGTAATAGTCAATGTGTGTCTATGTGCCATGCCACATTATCATTGTAGAATGTAATGATGTGTTTTGAAGAAAAGGACAAAATGTAATGTGTGGATGTCCAAGGGTCATATGTGGAATATAAAAAGTCATTTAGTTATATAAGGACAAAATGTCCTTAGGAGAATTCCAAAGGTCATTAGAAGTTCAAAAGTTGTTAGAAGTCCAAAGGACACATTAGAATTCCAAGTGTCATGAGGGTAATTTTAATATCCCTAAGGAAAACTAACAACGATAAACAAAGCATGCATAAAAAACACACATAAATTTACACACAATATTAAACACCCAGAAAAACTGCAAGATCTGCGCAGAACTGAGCCATTTTATTATGGTAAATGAGGGGTACAATATGATATCAGAATGTATGCACCTGGGCTTGCTCAAGGCAATCTAAAATATTCCGACCACTATCACTTGACCTAGGTGATGAAATCAACTTCTCAACCAATAGGAAAATATCCCCCACAAAACCTATGCGCTAGCCAAAGAAACTACACAGCTGGCTGCAAGAAATGGTTGCTAGTTCCTCCTCCAGTGCTTGAAAATTTTTTGGGAAACCCTGGACTTCCTAACAATAATCCACCAAAACCCAGAAAGGGTTTGGAAAAATGTTGACCTCTAAAATTCGGCCCAATTTCTAGTCACTCCTCCAGCTACTGGTTATATCAACCCTCCTGAAAATATCACTACTGATGGTGCCCAAAATCATTGCAATACTCAACAAATATCATTCCTGAATTACCCACAAAATTCGGCCCTCAATGCCTCCTTCTCCCCAACTCCCATGTGTGGTACGAAGGTCACGCAGTTCCTAGTGTTGGCTTCTTGGCACAACAATATCACACAAAAATGGAGCCCCAGAAACACTCCAAACTTTTAGCAAGTTATGGCCCTAGGCTGTCCCTGAAAGCCCAACAAATCCTCAGTTCCACAACCAACTCCACCAAATGTTGTGTATTCCTATTTCCTGCATCCAACTTGCTAAACCATCTCCATGAATTCTCTTGGCAATCTCCCCAATCAAATAAAATGTGATGCAGGTCACCTCCTTGGGTTGGCACTCAAAGTCCATCAAAGGTAGGGTGATATTCTCGCTTGAAAATCTCGTGTTCTCAACAACACATATAGACTTGGCTCTCAGCTCAAGCGTGTTAGTCAAGTGTGAACATAAAATGATCAAAACATCCCCAAATGAAGAGTGCACCTCCTATTTTAGTCATTGAGTCTCCAATTTCCCCATGTGGTTCTCATCCCTTGATTTCACCATCTCGCTTCCCTCCATGAGAGCGTATTAACCAAGGGGAGCATATTTCTATTTGGGGTGCCCCCCACCATCCACTAGCAAATCGATTTTTCTTTTTTCCTTATGTTAGAGCCTCCTTTCACCTCAAAATCGCAAATGGGATCCCACAACCCATTTTTCCCATGTTGCCACCCAAAAATTGACAAAATTAGTCAAAATTGAGATTTCACTTAGCAACCTTCCTAAGTGGGAATATCATAGTCCTTCCTGCCAAGATGTTGCTTGTCCCCAATGTCAACGTAATTTTGTTGCATTAGGAAAATGACTATTGGTTAGGATCTCTCGCTATCCACAACATGTGTTCCAAAGCATTACCCTACAAAGTCTGAAACTAAGTTATCCCAAAGAAAGTGGAATTTCTAGATCCTATGGTACAAAACCTCGATTTTGGCTATATTCATTGTTTCCTAGATAATTTATGTACATACGGAGAGAAGACCATTATTATCTGCACATAAGTATGCATTGTCTTCCACTATGACCTCCGAACATGACTTGAAGTACGTAAAATAAAAAGTAAAGTCTAGAAGCATTGTTGGTAGTATCTATCCCAACCAACAAGCTTCGAAGGAGTGCCTATTCAGTGATGATCCATCCCATCATTGATTAACCCCCCTTCCTTTGTGGTACTTCTACCCCACTAATAATGAATCTCATCCCTTGGAGAATGGATCCATAACTTCCCATTCTTGGCCTATAAAACCATTACACGTCTGAGAATTGGGAGAGGATTGTTGGAAGCAAGTTTATGTTGTTGAGATTAGGTTAGAAGGATTTTTTTTGCAAGGAAGAGGGTTGGAGATTATAGAAGGGACTTACAACAACAAGGTTATATGGTTGTAAGTCTTTTAGCTAGTTTTATGAATATAAAATAATTTCTTCTTTCTCAATTTCATCTTCATTGATTTAATATGTAGGATTCCTTAATCACCTACATGGATTTTGGTTGTATATTGATCACTTTATGGTATATAATTGGCTAATTAGTCCATTTATCTCTTTGATTATATGTTTGTCAGCTTTGATCTATTGTTTGTCTCTATCTTTGCATATCTCTTTCAAGATAGTATGGAGAAGTTGTCAATAGTGATGAGAAGAGATCTAGAGCATTAAGGAGCGAATGGTTGAAAGCTTTGAGGGACTTCATCAATCATTTTGTCAATTAATCGGTAAGAGGCCTCTATCATTCCATTTTCTTTCACTCAATCAGAGTCTAGGGAAAGGTAGAAAATCTTGTTTGTTTGTTACTAGGGTTCTTTGAAGTCTAGAGAGATCATTGTTGTCCGCAAGAGGGAATTTTCTACATAAAAAATTGGTGACTCCACTGGGGAATCGTTTCAATCTCCATAATTTCCCTTGTTTGAAATTTTCAACCAATTGTGCAAGCCTTCTTAGTGTCTAGAAATTTTAGAAATTTGGATTTTTGATTGGATTTGATCTATTTTTATTTTTTCTTGAATTTCCCCATTGTGCACACTTTTACTTTAGGCACAGTGCGTTTATTCTAGAGCTTGCGCACATGCCTGGAACTTTTGAAAAACTTAGTTTTATCCTCTAGAAATCCATTTTTTTTGTTGTTGTTGTTTCACACTTGTTTGAACGTCTTGTGAGTGATCGTCCATTTGGTTGAGTGTTATGAAGAGTTTTGTTTGTGATTATCTTCTTTTCGCAAATAAGGGTAAGGTCTTATCCTGTTGATGGTCAATTTATTAAAAGAGAGGTATGTTAGTCTTGTTTTCTTGATTGTCTATCTTTTTCTGTCGATTACGTATGGTTATGGGTCCAGCTTGCTCTTTTGTAAAAGTTTGATTTGTGTGTCAAAATCAATGATTTGCAAAATTAGGTATTGTTTGTGAAAAAAAATTCTTATGCTTGTTTCGAAACGGAAAATCATTTCTTTTTTCTGCTATTGAAGTGTTCATTATCTGTAATTTTGTTGCAAGTAAATTCATAACATTCCATTAAAGAAAACTCATTTTTATTCATTATTGGATTCTTGTTGCATTTGCCAAATTTCTGAGTGCTAAAGAGAGATTTCTTGTTTACTTGTGTTACTGGGTTAAGTGAAAATTTGAAGTTGTTTCCAATGTTCAGGTGATTTGAAATTGGTTATTTTCATTTTAGGAAAATGGGTTATAATGGGGTTTAGAGTTTAGTTTATATTTTAGTTGAAAAAGTGAAAGACTCTTTCCTTGCTTTAGATTGATTTTCATTGAAACAAAAGTATATATCATCATTTTCGTTTGCATTAGGATTGCGTCAATTCATCATTTCATCAAGTTTCACATCCATTACCTTTGCGTAACAACAACTATTAAAATCAACGCTAATTAAAATCAATCTAGAAATTTTTATTCTTAGGTCTCTTTTCCACTTACATTAGATTAAGTTGTAGGGCTTTGGAATAGGGAAGTGAGTAAACTTTCCAAAGCTGTAGACAAACACTAGAATCTTGCGATAGGGAGATAAATCCAGTTATTTCAAATTTTCTTTGGGAAGCTCCACTTATAAAGGAATTAAACACGAGATCATATCAGACCTGACGAATTGATCATACCCAATTCATTGACTATGGTAGAGTGATTTACATGTAGTACAATGGTGTTGAAAGGTACTTGGGGTCACTTGAAAGTAAACCTCCAATTAACCATGTTGGGGAGAGTTCAAGGGGATTGATCTTTGTTACTCTGCCCTTGTGTGTACGTCCGATTTGTGACTGTTCCCCTAGGTAAAAGTGTTGTAGTTGGTAACCTTAGTGACCATAATTGTAGGACTATTAACCGAGGTGACGGCAAAGGGAACTTCCTGTTGTACATGGAACATACATTGACTATACTTACTTGGACTTTTTGGAGGGTAATCTTCACTCAAGATGGCATAAATGAAGTTACTTGCACTAGATTGTTTCATTAAGCAAGTTATCAATGTAACTGGTTCCACTTGCTCATATCTACAAGCACTATTTACATTGATTTTTGTGATGTTGGATTTCATTACCAACTAGTGATTTCATTGTGAAAAGCTTGTTTGCATGGTTTGAATCCTTAGATTTCTTAGTGTTTGTTAATTGTTTGCTTTTAATTTTTAGAGACTTTAGGATTGGATTGTGAATATTATTTGATTTTGTGATAAATTTTAATCCCGGCTGAATCACCAAGGAAATCATGTAGAATGCAAGGTAAACCTCCTGAATACACACCAAGTTAGTTGGAAAAGATAAAAACTGAAAGGTCTAAGTCAATAGTATAAAATACCTCAGAAGAACTAGAAACATCATTAGTTTTACAATATGAGACAATGGAAACCGAAGTGAATCCAATGCAAGAAGTAGAATCAATATTAGCTTACTCTGGTCCAGAGATTACCAAAGTAGTTCACACATAATCTAACACTAGTGAAGTTTCAGATACTGAACTTACTAAACCAGATGTAGAACATCTTGAATCTGAAGTTTCTCAACCCGAATCACCTTCAACTGTGTTAGCTCCTACTCCTGAGCCACCTTCACCTCGAAGGAAGCTGATAGTAACGACTGAATTACCTCCTAAGTTAATTAGCATTGAAGACATTACCGAAGAAACATAGACACCTCATTCTCCATTTACCAGTTGTAGAATTTTTCTTCAAATCAACTACCTCTGATACCATGTAGAAATTTCCACCTGTAGATCACCTGATAATGCAATATACCAAAGCAAAATACTTGATCTACTTCTACAATCAATTCAGCGGAAGCTTAATCAATTTGAGCAACATCAATAAGAACACATATAACTGATATGGAGAAATTAATCACACATAACGCAAAAGAAATATCCCGGGGAAAGCACCAGCCTAAAACCCCATCTCTGTATTATCATACAAGTGGAAATATAACTAGTATTACAAAAATAATCAGCTCAAAAGCTATCCTGCTCTCTCTGCAATACCTCTGTTGCTCATAGATAGTTAAAGGCCTCTATCTAACCTCTGGTCTGCCCTCCAATCCTCCTATTTCTTTGCGCAATTTTGATTGGGGTCCAGTGCAACCACTTGTGTGAATTAGCCTCTCCACACACTCACTAACCTATGATCCAACTACGCAGTCCTGAAGGAGATAAATCCTCATCATGGATGAGCTTCCTTTATAGGAAAATATTCATCCAAATGATAGTACACTGTCTCTTCTCTGATCTCAACTGGGTCTCTGTCTGAACTGACATGCATGAGTTATCCATGAGCGAATACTTAGTTATTTAAAATACAGTAGTTACATGCATGCAAGCATTAACTAACTGAACTCTCATTAATTTAACAAACTGTTAAATTAATCTAACTGGACTTGACTCAGTTAATTGAGCCAACTAATTACAACTCAATATTACAACTCATCCTTATCTCTTTAACTGATGGATAAATTCCTCAATTAATAGATTATCTATTGCATGTCCTCACATAGACTTCAAGTTTGATTTTCCTTAATTAATTAACTCAAGATGAATGAATTAATTAATTTACAAACTGTTGTTAATATCAAATTCGAATTTTACTTCCTATTTTCAGTCCAGGGACTGACTAAAATAGGAATCCATCCCGAACTGCTAAAAATAAAATTTTATTTTTAGCACTTCCATTTTTCATTCCCTATTTCTCAATCCAACATTGGTACTCAAACTGCTATTTTTAGCATTTCTTGTTTCCATTTTCAAAACTCCCTCTCAACAAGAAAGGCTTCCTCTCGAACCCGATCCTGTACCTTCGGAATGTTCTGCATGCAACACTTCTACCAAGTGTGGTTGCTTCAGCAACTCTCGGAACAAAAAAACTCCCAACTAACCTCTCTGTTGGGTTAGAAACATACTCTGATGCTGAAGCTCTACCTGTTGCTGACAAGTGCTCCCTCTCTAACCTTTGTGCTACTGCAACATATCCATGCATCTCGCACCATTGCACACCTCTTTGTGCCATCCTTCACTGGTGCAACACACTTGTGCCTCTCGCATTGCTGCAGCCTGCTAGCTCTGTGATGTCTTGGGATTCGTGCACTGTAGCTATCTCTACTACTTCATATGCATCTATCTCTACCCAATCAGTCAGTCCTTCTACTCCTCATCGGGGCTCATGTAGCAAAGTCAAATCAAAGAGGGTGGGTACCTCAAGGATCCTGCCCCTCTTCCTTGGGATGATCACTCCACATCGCCCCACCTTCTACCTGGAAGTATGGCTGCATGTGATCCCTCAGCCCACCTAGCGCAAAGTTTCCTCCTACTGGAGGTCTCTGCATGAGTAGATGTCTCTACTTGATCTCCTCTCAGCTTCTCTAGTTGTGGCTCCTCCACAATTGTTTGAGACTTCTTCTAGCGTTGCATGTTAAGAGGTAATTCACTCTCCCTGTCAACCTTTGCCTTGCTCCTCAAGGCTTTGCATGCATCTTGTACCTCAAGTGCATATAGGTTCTTGGCTAGTAGACCAATCTGTTTCCACTTTCCTGTCGTTACAAAATTTTATGGAAAATGAGTTGATTTTAAATCAGCGACATCTCCCTCATCCGAACTCTGATTCAACCGATTGTTTTTTTGAATTTGGGTCTTTTTCCGCAAGGAATCCAAATCTGCTATTTGTTTATGAAAATTTTGTACATAAATTTTCAGATCTTCTCTGCAAACTCTCGACCCAAAACTCAAAACTTTGAAATCTTCTCTTAGTATACTGTTCTCTCCTTTGATCACCTTTGCTCCGATACCATGTAGAATTTTTCTACAAATCAACTACCTTTGATACCATGTAGAATTTTTCTACAAATAAACTACCTTTGATACCATGTGTAAATTTCCACCTTTAGATCACCTGATAATGCAATATACTAAAGCAAAATACTTGATCTACTTTTACAATCAATTCAGCAGAAGATTAATCAATTTGAGCAACATCAATAAGAACACATATAACTGATATGGAGAAATCAGTCACACATAACACAAAAGAAATATCCTGGGGAAAGCACAAGCCTAAAACCCCATCTCTGTATTATCATACAAGTGGAAATATAACTAGTATTACAAAAAGAATCAACTCAAAAGCTATCCTGCTCTCTCTGCAATACCTCTATTGCTCATAGATAGTCAAAGGCCTCTATCTAACCTCTGATCTGCCCTCCAAGCCTCCTATTTCTTTGCGCAATTTTGATTGGGGTCCAGTGCAACCACTTGTGTGAATTGGCCTCTTCACACACTCACTAACCTCTGATCCAACTACGCAGTCCTGAAGGAGATAAATCCTCATCATGGATGAGCTTCCTTTATTGGAAAAATATTCATCCAACTGATAGTACACTGTCCCTTCTCTGATCTCAACTGGGTCTCTGTCTGAACTAACATGCATGAGTTATCCATGAGTGAATACTTAGTTATCTTAAATACAGTAGTTACATGCATGCAAGCATTAACTAACTGAACTCTCTTTAATTTAACAAACTTGTTAAATTAATCTAACTGGACTTGACTCAGTTAACTGAGTCAACTAATTACAACTCAATATTACAACTCATCCTTATCTCTTTAACTGATAGATAAATTCCTCAATTAATAGATAAATTGTTGCATGTCCTCACATAGACTTCAAGTTTGATTTTCCTTAGCTAATTAACTCAATATGAATTAATTAATTATTTACAAACTACTGTTAATATCAAATTCGAATTTTACTTCCTATTTCTAGTCCAGGGACTGACTAAAATAGGAATCCATCTTGAACTTCTAAAAATAGAATGCTATTTTTAGCACTTCCATTTTTCATTCCTTGTTGCCCAATCCAGCATTGGTACTCAAATTTCTATTTTTAGCCTTGCTATTTTTAGCACTTCTATTTTTAGCATTTCTTGTTGCCATTTTCAACACCGGTACTGAAAATTTTGACCCAAGAGTTCCCTTCTCTACTTTCCAACCCGACCCTTGGTATTCTACAACTTTGAGTTTTTTAGGTCAAAATTTGTCACCTCCAGGAATTCCTTTTCATTCACCAAAAAAAACTATGTAGGAAATTCCTATTGGTAGCGAACCTATTGATTCATCCATGTTTACCAACTCCCCAGAATCTATATTGTATGGTGGTCCATTAGTTCCTCTTGGATACCAGTCACTTACTGAGACTTGTTTAGGAGATGCTTCTTCTCCCAAACCTTCTACTTGGTTGTATGGTTTATCTACATCTACTGTTCAGAGCATGAATTCCATGCTTGAAGTGTTTACAACACCAAATCAACATATTTGCATGGTTTTTGGTAATTCGAGTAACCCTCTAGTAACCTCGACTAGTATTTATTACCAGCCTGGGGGGTAACCACCTTATCATCCACCTAGAGGACAACCTATTGCTAGGGGCCAACCTTTTACCAGAACTTATTGTCAGATACCTCAGCTCGACCAAGGTCAACCTATTGTAAATCAACCTTCACTTCGTACTCCTTATCTTGGGATGAACACTATTTGGAATCCTGCCTTTAATCAAAAATATGGTTCATGTGCTCCACAAGTGCCACTTTATCAACCTGTTCAGCCTACTGGACAAACTATTCCTCAAATACCTGTTCCAGGTATTGTTGTACCTGTCCAACAACCTGTTCGAGGGATTCCTCAAACAATTTTCCAACAATCTATTCAAGGAATTCCTCAAACACATGTTCAACAACTGATTCAACGACCTGTTTAGAGTTCACCATAGACCCTTGTTTAAACAACGGTTTCACAACCGATTCCAAGTTCTCCCGAGAAACCTATTCCAGGAGTATCATAAACGACTATTCGAGTAACCCCTCAGATATCTATTCCTTAGACTACTCAGGAAATCCCGCAGGCTTCTACGTATCAAACCGTTCCTACAATCCAATCTATACCACAAATTCCTATCAGGCAACCCATTGTCGGAATAGTGCAAACACCTTTTCAAGGTCAAGATTACTAGGTTCCACCTTTTCAAGGGAAAGTTTTTCAAAGTCACCCTTTCCAAGGTCAAACTTTCCAAAACCCACATTTTCAAGGTCAATTTGTTCAAAGTCAATTTGTTCAAGGTAAACCTTTGCAAGTGCAACCTCTATAGGGGCAATATTACTTAGGTCAAATGGGTCAAGCTCAAAATTTTCAGAGTTAACTGTACCTCGGTCATACTTATCAAGTCCTTGTTCAACCTCAACATGGTATGGTTCACCCTGGTTACCGTAGTGGAATTCAAATTCTGATTGCATAGGCTATTCCAAGATATCTTGGATATCTGCCTCCAGGGGTTGTTCTTAGCCCACAATGTTATCAATCTTTACCACAAGGCCCTAACCAGAAGTTACAGTTCATTGCAACCCTAGATCTACCAGAGTTATCCCGGTTAACCAATGATTATTATCCTTATTGGTCGATGATTCCTACCAACTTACTAAGTGACATACCCAAATTTGAAGGCAAAATCGGAGAAGACCCATCCAATCATGTGATAACATATTATCTGTGCATTGAATTATTTAATTGACGATTCCATATGTCTTCGCCTTTTCCACTGAACTTTAACCGGTTTGGCAGAAAAATGATACATTGATCTACCCTATGCTTCTTTTCATAACTTTAATCCCCCGACAACAACATTTTTGACCCACTTTCAGTTACCAATCCATTATGATACTAGTATTGAACTATTTAATTCACTAAAATAATTAAAATCGACTCAAATTTCCAATTATATTTATGAAGGGAGACGTAGACGTCGGTTAGTCAAGGTTTTTATTCCAGATCAGATTTTAGCTGAGTGGTTTACAAAGTCACTTCTTCCCATCATTATAGAAGATGTTTCCAATGGAGGTATCATCATGGAAGAGAAGGTAATTTCTCATGCCCAGTACTTAGACTTAGTCTACACTCAATCTAGCACTTTGTACGAAAAATTCCTGAATTTACCGCACCCTATGGGTGAACCAATCATTACATCTCCTATAGGATCATGATCTAATGCTGCTAATGGTATTATAGGTTCTGTTAGCCAACAATCTAAGGGAAAAAAATACAAATTCTAAAAATACTCAGACATTAGCCATACAAGATACACCATTTGAAAGCCTTCCTCTGTAAACTATTTCCGAAATCAATACTGTCGAATCATATACTGGCAAGACAAAAGCAGCCGGAAATAAAAATAAGGGGAAAGGTAAATCAAATAAAATTTGTTCTTCAAAAGAGAAACCTAATTAAAACAAGCCTACTGATGAAAAATGAAAACCTCGCTATCCTTGCCTTATTTTAAATGAGGATCACTATATGAAGGAATGCCCACATCAGGCAGAGATTTCTACATTCATTAAAGTTTCTCCAACTCCTGATGTTTTGAAGGATCAATTTCATTCTCAAGACAATAAAATGGTTTCTCATAACACTTCTTCCTCTTCTACATCGCAAGATATCATGATGATGTATTCACAAGAATATATTGTAGCTACGAGATTGAAATATTATGGGTCTAAGCGTCTTGTCGACAATGGAAATTAAGCTAGTTCATCTGATCAACTTTATAATTTAATTCCTCCTCCTTATAAACCATTACAGATAGAGAAGAAAAATATTGACATGATGATCTGACCGCCTCCCAAAGGTGTGCTTTGGAAGTCATTTTCAACCTGCATGCTAGAGCTACACAAAATTACAACATTGTTGAAGACATGGCTATGTCTCCTTCCGCAATGTCATCTTTGGAAGTACTGCAAACATGCCCAACACAATGAAAGATTTTATTGTCAACCATAGGATCTATTAAGCTTATGGATTCTAACCTAATTATATTTGATCTTGAAAGTCATATTCTGAGACTCCCTCATCAACTGGATTTTCAGATTCCAGTTTTTGTTAAAACTAGATGAGTATTTTGTACAGTTGTTGATGAAGGAGCTTCTACGTGCATTATGTCGATTTCTTGTTGGAAAGATTTAGGTTCTTCAACCATCAATTAGTCACCTACCACTCTGAAAGCCTTTGATGGAAGAGGTTTTCATCCATATGGGATCCTGAACGATTTTCCCATCGAGTTAGAGGGAAAAATTGTAGCAATCGAAGTTGAAGTTGTTGATGCTCAACTCGGTTACAACCTTTTTCTTGGTCAAAGTTGGACTTACGTTATGTCAGTAGTGGTCTCGTCGCTGTTTCAAATGATTCAATTTTGTCACAAAGGAAAAATTGTCAAAGTAGACTAGTTGTCTTACTATACTTCAGACCCTAACTCTATGAGTAGCATACCTTTTGTCGGAAAAATGAATACTCTTCATGAGGATATTCATGTTGTTTTACTCAAATACTCCTCATTGATGGGAACCTTTGTGATGCTCCAACGAATTTCCCCTCTACTTTTTTGAGGTTAACATGATTACATCAAGCACTATGGAATCTTCTGATCCATGGATAGTTCCTTTAGAGTCTGAGCTATCCTCTTAGTGAAATGAGATTCCTTCGATCCTATTGAATTGTCTTATCAGGTAGTACAATCATTTTCTGACCCTTCATCTTCTGATATTGATCGAGTGGATATGATCAATGATGATTATTCACATTTACCTTGGTTAGAATCGTTTTCAATCTCAGATCCTTTCGACTATTTGTTTCCAACTGATGAAAGCATCATGGAGGTTATGAATTCGGATGAAATGCCTTGGAACAATCACCATCATCGTTCATCTTTTCTACCTAACCTTGATAAAAGTGAGAATGATTTTTCAAAATTGTTTTCACCTGAGATAGTAAATAGTTCAAAATCACCCATTTCAGTATTTCAAACTGAGTCCAAAAGGAATTTGGGGAGAATATCTACAATGAATACCATTGACATCTCAGTTAAAAAATAGATTTTTGAAAATATTCACATAGGTGCCTCATGCTCAATCAAAGAAATTCAAACATATAAGACCTTTTTTCAAGAATTTCGTGACATTTTTGCCTGGTCCTATGGGGAAATGCTAGGAATTTACCCAAGCATTGTAGTACACAAAATTAAGACTTACCCAGATGTGAAACCTATCAGACAATGATAAGGTCTAGTACATCTGCAAAAAGTTGTTGTGATTAAAGCTAAGGTCAAGAAACTACTCAAAGTATGTTTCATCTGCCCAATTCGCTTAGCTGATTGGGTATCCATTATCGTACCTACTAATAAGAAATAGGGAACCATTAGAGTATGTGTTAAATATAGGGATATTAATAAGGCTTGTCCAAAGTTAATTATCCTACTCCTTATATCGATCAAATCGTTGACGAATGAGGCAAAAATGAAATGTTCTCATTTATGGACAAATTTTTTGGCTAAAATCAAATCAACATACTCCCAGCTGATGAACACAAAACCACATTCATTTTCCCATGGGGGAATTTTACCTATTGAAAACTCCCATTGGTTTGAATAATGTTGGTGCAACTTCCCAAAGGGCAATGTCTTATGCAATTCACGATATCAAGCATATTGTGGAACATTATTTAGATGAATTGCCATCTCACTCATTGATACGGGAGGATCATCCAATGCATTTGAGAGTAATTTTTATTAGATTTTATCATTACAATATTCACTTGAATCCACATAAGTGTATTTTCTGTGTGCAATCTGGTTGATTTCTAGGATTTATCGTTTCAAAGGAAGACATTCATGTCGGTTCGCTGAAGGTTGAGGCTATTTTGAATCTGCCTCCTCCTTCCAATCTTCATTAACTCCAAAGTTTGCAAGGGAAATAAAACTTTCTAAGTCAACTTATCCAGAACTATGCTGAGTTAGCTAAAAGTTTTACTCAACTTTTCAAAAAAGGCATCTCATTTATATGGGATGAAGTGGCCAAAAAATCCTTTGATGCACTTAAATATGTGTTTACCCATACACCGCTATTGCATCCTCCTGATTATCACTGAGACTACTTTTTATACTTAGCCACATTCGATGCCACCTTTACCATGGTTCTAGTTCAAGAAGATGAATCAAATGAAGAGCATGTGATATATTACTTAAGTCGTAATTTTACCAAAACTGAAGCAAAATATGCACCTGGAGAAATTGGCCATGGCAACTGTTCAAGTTGTCCAACGTTTCCATCACAACATTTTATTGCACAAAACTACTGTAATTTCTGATTGCAACCCCATGGTTTACATTCTTACCAAACAGTTGCTAAGGGGAAAGTATTCCAAATGGATAATCATCCTATAGGAATTCAATTTGGAATTCATTAAATAAAAATCTAAGAAATCATTGGTATTTGTTGAACTATTATGTGACTTTCCCCGTACTGAAAATGAAAACGTGGCAGAGGATTCTCTTTTAAATGAATCTTTCTTTCTTATCAGCAATTTAGATCCCTGGTATGGAGATATCACCAATTATCTTTAGACCCAGACATTTCGACCAGAACTGAGTCAAATTGATCATCGCCAAATACGGTATCAATCCCAACAATAAAATATTGTTGGCGATACATTTTATAATCGTGGTTCCGATTCTATTTTCCGATGATATTTAACTCACGGAGAATCCAAAAAGGA
Source organism: Pinus taeda (assembly GCA_000404065.3). Lineage (NCBI taxonomy): Eukaryota > Viridiplantae > Streptophyta > Pinopsida > Pinales > Pinaceae > Pinus > Pinus taeda. The sequence continues at coordinate 68,133 of APFE031625411.1, read as the reverse complement.
ATTAAATGACTGCCATTTTGGAGCTTGTGGTAGTCATATGTGAGGGTTTGCCACTTCTTAAAAGATCCTACATGTAGGGTATTTCTAGCCTTCTATGTTTAAAGAATATATAACCGTGGTCCATAAATGCCATAATTGTAAAATCTATGATCGGAAAATGCATGAACATCCATATTATCTTCATCCAATCATTATTGTCGGCCCTTTCGCTAAATGCAACATTGAATTTCTTACATGTAAGACCTCACTCAGTCGGGGGGCATTGATACATTATCCTTACAGTAGATTATTTTACAAAATGGGCGAGGAGATGCCTACATACAAGGATGACAATGAAACAATGCCCATTTTTGTGTTCAATCATGTAATTGCTCAGTTCAGAGTACCACAAGCTATCGTCATGGACCATGGTAGTCATTTTCGAAACCATATGATGACTGATCTTACCACAAAACTAGGCATGCGTCATGATAGTTCTACCCCATATTACCCGCAGGCAAATGGCCAAGTTGAAGTTGTTAACAAGGTTTTAACCACCATGATTAAATGAATTATCGGGACTCACAAATACGAATGTCATCTAATGCTACATCCAAGCCCGTGGGCATACCTCACTAAAACAAAAAAATCAACTGGTTTTACTCATTTCCATCTTCTCTACGACATGGAAGCAGTTCTATCGATTCAATGCGAGATACCGTCTTTGAAAATTGAAATTGAATTATTACCAGCTACTTCCGCTGAAGAGGAACACTTTCTATACTTAGCACGTCTCTATGAGATTCACTGTGATGTTACATTAGCTATTGAGGCCCAAAAGAAACGAGTTAAAGCACAGTACGATCAAAATGTCAAACCCCGTTCGTATGCAGAAGGTGATTTATTCTTGGTCTATGATCAAGAGCATGATAAATTAGGTGGTGGTAAATTCGAGCCTATGTGGAATGACCATTATATTGTAAAATGTGCACTAGCAAAAGGGAACGAGAAATTGTCTTTACCAAAAGAGATATTATGCTTAGATTGTTCATTGAAACATTTGTATATTATTGTACCATAGTTTATGTGTGACAGGTTTTAGCAGTTTTTGTGATTTTTTGACTACTTCTCCTTCTCATCTCGTGTTACACTTGATTTTCATATTTCGACATCCCGTCAAACTTACATTGGCTTCGCTGATGGCGTTAGTCATAATACTCAGAATTTGTCTTCTGCAGCCTGGGTCATTTATTCGCCCACAGAGGAGTTAGTTTCTATTCATGGGATATGTCTCAGTCAAACAACAAACAATATTGCAGAATATAGAGCAATGATTGCACTATTATCTGATGCCATTGCATTTTGGATTCGTCATTTGATCGTTAGGTTATATTCACAACTCATAGCATTACATTTGAATGGTGTTTATTAAGTTAGAAGTGCTTCCATGTTAAGGATGTTTTTGCAGGTTGGTCTCTTAGAAAGAGAATTTGATTATATTGAATATCAAGATATTCTGAGAAATTTAAACACATTAACAGATGCATTAGCTAATTATGTGTTAAATTGGCACTTGTAAAACATTTGTAACAAAAATTCAATGCAATATTCATTCACATATTGTACAAGATAAGTAGAAATAGAAGTAGTATTTTTCATTAGATAAAAGTATGTAAATAGTAAGGATTTTACAAAAAATGTCATCCAAGGACATAGGGCCCTGTGGCCTTTATTTTCTGAACATGCTGATACATCATCAAAAATCAAAATTTTGCCCTCAGACTAGTCACTACGCATGATGATGATCATGGTAGCATACAATAGCATGTGCTAGTCATCGTAGAAAATAGCTAATAGGATAATGAAATCCTACAGTATGCCTCTGGTAGCATAAAGGCAAATTTTCTATAGCAACATCTAGAATGTAGAGATTCAACCTCTCAAGGTTGTGCTCTATCTCTGTCAATATCTTTGCTGCCTCAGGGTTTTATACTATGGGAGAAACTGGCTTCTCACCATGCCGCTCATATCTACGCAATCAGACTGGTCTCATAGGGGCCACATATGCATGATCAATTTCGGATAATTAGATTTTGATGCAAAATAACAAAAAATGAAAATTCTCAAAAATCAACCAAAATATGAAGTTTTACCTATAGCACCCCACTGCATCCCAGGAAGAAATGGCACGTTCGGATCTCCTGTGTAGTCCATCCCTGTATACGAAAAATATTTGATCATGATGATCTGGTTTTCCAACCACTCGAAGAAGTCAGGGGTAAACCTGATGGTTAGACCCTCGCCACCTCCATGGTGTGTCATTGTTATCGGGAAAACTAGTGTCCACTCAGAGCTGCTAGTCCCACTAAGACGGGTAGCTATCTTAGAAACAAACAAAATAAAATTACTTGTGTTTTCCTTTATGAGAGATAGATGAGAGAGAAGCAGAGAGTACCAACCTCAGTCTTTCGCTTGGCTCCTTGCTTGTTTCCTCCCCACTTTGATAGAGCTTCGCCACTCTTTCCTCACTTGTCTCGCTTCAAAGAACACCTGTAGAGTAAAAGCAACATAATGCCATCAAAGCATAGAGATCTATAACCATAAACAATATAGGATCAGATGTATACCAACCATACAAACGCATACATCAATACAAGATTCAGAAATATACAAGAATATGGAGGAAAACTCAAATAGATTTATTGATAAAAGTAGTAGAAGAGAGGATTACAATCCAGTCGTCTGACCCAACATCATCCTCCCAGCATGAAAGCCCTCTTCACCTCATGAAAATCTAGATCACCCAACACTAGAATGTTTCACAGAGAAACCAACAACACTTCCTTACAAAAATACAAAATTTCAGACTCTCGATCTCTAACATGAGGAATCCATATATACATATTTGTAGGTGGGTGAGTCAACTTCTAGGTTTTTGATTAGTGTCATTTATCTGATAGTTCTTTGTTCCACTTGGAGATTTCATGATCTCTTACTCATCCCTGGGTGAAATCAGAGAGGCAAGTGTCAAATCAGCAGTTTCTAGAAGATTCTTTGGGTTTCCACCTAGAAAAATGCCTCTGCCATTTCTCTGCTCTCACTCATCGCACCCTACAGAAGGGATTTTCAGTATGCATCGCGCCCTTTGCATGTGACAGGTGAGATGCATCGCACCCTCAACATGGAGCAGTCTGTATGGTCTAGTTTTGACCAGTTATGAGCAGTTTTTCTGGAAGAACTTCTGGGAAATGATGTAATCAACTGACCTTGTTCCTTTAGAGTATGAAACAACACTTTTAGGGGTTTATAATCCCTTGGTTTATGGACACATGCGATTGGGGTTCCAGTGACCAAATATGTCTATAACAGTTGGCCCCTAAAGCATGAGGTCATAAATCTTTTGATGTCGGGTGAAATGCTTTATCATGAGGATCCGAGGTTTTTCGATCTGGAAGGTGACCTGTAATAAGATATAATACAATACATTATCTTCATAATATTTTCATGATCTAGCTGAGGGGGGCATTCCCATGCTCAAATTTATAAATTCATTTTCATGTACATAGGACAGATAACTGTCTGTGTGGCAGACTGATGATTCTGGTAGAGCCATCATCCCTTGGCTTCGATGATTATCGGTGCAGAGATGATGTACATTTGATGTCTTTATTTTTCTTGAATACATCATAGCCCGGATGGATGAAACTAGATCCGTGATCTTCAAACTCGTTCAATATTCACTCGAAGTACAAGTCGATCCATGTGAAAAGATGTTCTGATGTCGAACATGGAAAGACATCGCCTGATTACTAGCCAATGATGTAAGCTGTTAACAGGCGTGAGAGGAATCACCAATAATGATGATGACCCTCAAGGTATTGTAGTACAATTCACGTGGTGTGAATACATGAGTCGATGTTGAACACCACGTAAAATCTTTCGGTCGAAGGCCATTGATGTAAACTTGTTGTCGGAAGTGAGAAACTTGCCATTGAGGCATGCAAGCTTCAAAGTATTGAAAGGGTTGTTCCTAAGTCAACTTCTTGGATAATGAGCTGATGTCGACAAGAAGTGACCCGTCGTAGGAGGGCCTTAATGAATCCCACATCTATGCCACTGACCGGAGCAAATGATTTTGTGGAGGTGAAAACGATCTGATGATACAAGGTTCAGGGTGGCGGTCATTAAAGAATGGAGCGTGAACGTATTGTAGTGGATGAGGCGTAAGCTGGGTTGGTGAATTCTCTGAGCAACTTCTCTTGAACATATCGATGACACTGACAATGGATTGGTAGTGTTAACCCCAAAACTGGATGGTACAGAGGACCAATGGTGATATGACTGGTGAACGGAATAACCCAACTCGAATCAATCATGGTGATGGAGTGAAAGTGTCATGTTCAAGAGCGACCTGCTATCAATAAATTTCTTCAAGTTTTCTTCCCAATTTTTCCCCAGTCATTTCTGACCAGTACCTCTTTATTTTTGTCAAGCTTGAGGAGGATAACATATGCTTGTTCTATAATTTGCCCTTCGGGCAAACCTGTCGCTATGTTTTAGTGAGCCTAGCGACAGTGAAACTCGCTCTTGTCTGTAATGGACAAGTTCATTGCTATTGTTTTAACGAGTTTAACGAAAAAGATAACTTAGTCCTTTTCAGTTTTAGAGAGTCTGAAAAGAGACGAAAAGGAAACTCCAGTAATCCTTTTTCGCAGTATAATCCCTTGAGTCCGAAAAAGTATAAAATAATACAAAAGGGATGACTTTTCCGATCACTTTAACGAGCCGAAAAAGACAAGCGTTCAATCTTTTTGTGTAATGATTCCTCAGGTCCAAAAATATTAAAATATAGAGGAGGGATGGCACTTCGAATGACTTTAAGGAGCCGGAGAGGCCAATTTCTTGACAATCTTTTTATATTTTACGAGTCTAAAAAGAGCTTAAAAGGGACTCGTTTTTGAGGGAGTGATATTTTCGGGTAGCAATTGGTTCCAGGTAAGGTTTGGAACTTTTCAATCACGATAGTGTAAATAATATGGCTAACAGAATCACTCATCGCAACTGTTCCTCAAAAGGGTAAACAATCAAGTGGAGGCAAATGATCAGCTAAAAAGTGGAGGTGATGGTAAGAACATGACCAAGGCTCAAAAGCTGATAGTAATGCGATCACAAAGGTTATTTACCGAAAGTGGGTTCATTTTTTAATGAGCTTGAACTCTGGGGGAACATATGCTCATAACTAGGTTTATTTTTTAACGAGCTTGAAGTTTGCAGAAACATTGCTCGTCTTCGGTTTCATGTTTACACAAGCTTAAAATGAAAAAACTATGCTTGTTATAAATTCGCATGCCCCCAACATAATGACACAAATCAAGATGCATGCCCCCCAAGCTTCATTGCATTCAACTCGGTGGTTGGAATGAAGGTTTACCTTCGAGATCTTTGAAAGACTCAACTTGGATTGTACGAGATCGTAATCAAAGACTTAATTTGGAAAGGGAGTTGTTTCATTTTTTAATGAGGTTGACACAGTAAAAGAACTATCCTCATTTTACAATATTTGATAGAAAATCAGAAACTGAAGGATGATTAAGGTTGCTTGAATAATCTTCGTGGTAATCCGGAAGATGGGAATGATGGTGGTAATCTTCCCATGGTGCCTTTCCTATCATCATTGATTGAATGATTCCTTCGTTTGTAGAATGTACATGTGACCAAGGATTTGAAGAGGTGACATATTTATTAGACCTATCTATCCAAACACTTGATGAGCATTGATTTGGGTTTGCCCCCCAGGCCAAGAAAATTGATTGCTACAATATTTCTATTGGGCTTGGAGGCAATACTTGGAAATGATCCATGCTAACAAGATTTTGGGAAATCTTCTGAATCCTTGTAGATATAGAAGATATCATATTACAGGTTTCCACCGTGGCCACATCCGCCATATTAGTCGGAGGCGGTAGGGAAAAAGTACCCATTAAGGTAGGGTCTTTTAGGAGGCCTACTCCGATATTTTGAAGCGATTGAGAGCTTCCATGGATCATTGGAATGCTTCCGTAACCTATGAACCATTGGGGAGGAAGGTTTGTTGGTCAACGATTGTAATTTCTCCTTGAAAAGGAAATGCAATCTTTCTAAAGTATGTTGACACAACTGCAGCCATAGCATAAATCTAGGGCCTTCCCAGTAGGGTATTGTAATCGAGGTTTCCATCGACAACTTCGACGTCAATTTCTACTGTCTTGCCCCCCAGTTCAACTTGCAAGTTACTTAAAATCTCGTATGGGGTGTATGTTCGTCCATTGAATGCTTTTAATGTCGTTGACGATCGCGACAAGGGTGGTGAGCCTAAAGTTTTCTAGCAACTCATTGACATAATGCATTTAGATGCCTCTTCATCAATAACTGTTCGATGAACAATTTTGTTGAGGGCTTTCACTTGGATGAGGAAAGCGAGTTGAGCTGGTAACTAAGGTTCATATCCTTTATGATTAAAGGCCACAAGGTTGGAATCCGTTGGGTCAATCCCACCTATTGCTCATAATAGAGCCTGCTTTTGGGAGGGGCAATTTTGCAGCACTTCAATTGTCTACAATATTATAATTCTGTGCTACTCGAGCACGAGGATTAAATGTCAATTTGTGGACTACTCCCTTTGGCGACTTTATTGTTAGTTCAGGAATGATGGGTGGTGCAACTTTGGTTGAAGTTGTTGTCGAACTACTAGGTTGATTTGCAACCTTGTTGTTCGACAGCTGTGGATTCCCATAATATTTATTCCTTGTCGATATCAAAGCATCATTTTGTTGTTTCGAAATGGACAACATAAGCACTTGGGATGGGGAAGCATTGTCGCTAGCAACCAGATTGGTTTTTGGGTTTGGAAACAGATCAGTCAATACCACTGAGGTTTTTTAACTCTTGAAGAACTTCTTAATCTAAGCTTTATGCGAACAATCTCTCATCCAATGGTCCTCATCGCATATGAGACATGGCTGATTAGGTTTCATTTGCCCAGAAGGGTTTTCAGAATATTTTTCAGGAGACAAATCATCCTGTTTCTTCTTTTTTCTTTTCTTTTTCTTCTTGCCCCCTGGTCGCTTCGGTTCTTTGCCTTTATCGGTTGACATGGCATTAACCTCTGAGGTAGGAAGTTTGTCATTTGCCTTTTTACTAGAAACTGCAAGGGCTTTACCAGATGGGGCCTTCGCAGTTTGCATACCTAAGGTGCATGAGAGCCCGTGTTAGCTTTAGGAGGAGGAACAGAAAACTCCGGTCTAGGAGCATCAAGAATTTTGTCATAGAGCGTGCCAGACTGAGTATAGATCAAGTCTAGATATTGCGCACGAGCAATGACTTGTTCTTCAGTGACAACTCCCCCCTTAGCCACCTCTTCTTAATAGAAGGTAACAACAACTTAATAAACCATTCAGCTAGCAGCTGATCAGGAACATATGTTTTTACCATTCGACGACGACGTCGCCACTAATGAATATGATCAGATATGTGAGTGGCTATCATCTGCTTAAAATTGGTAAGAAGCTCCGTTCTTGTTTCATACCTTATTGGTTATTGAAAATGGGTTAAAAAGGTGGTGGCAAGGGAGCTAAAGTTATCGAATGAAGCTCTAGGCAATTCACTGTACCATTTCGTTGTTGGACCAGTTAACGTTCGCTGAAAAAGGCGAAGCCCAATTGAATCATCATTGAGAGTGTTGGACGAACACCACAAATGAAAGGTCATTACATGATTCGATGGATCTTCACCCAGATTTCAATTGAATTTAGGAATATTTGACGGAAGTTTATGAGGAATCATTGGCCACCAAGGGGCGTAAGCAATTGGATCATTTGTTAGCCTATTTAGATATGGTAATTCTAAAGTTGCTATGAAAGGCAACTGTTGATTCAGGTTTGGCGAAGCATACCCAAGATAATATGGGATCGCCTAAGCAGTGGGTCTTTGCATACTAGCATAATGTATTTGATGTTGATAACTTTGATAAGGTTGATGGGCATAACCATTATAATATGATTGTTGGTAACTGTTTTTGAATATACGACTGCCCATTACCCGCAAAGCTTTGTTGCTCAGGTCCTCAGTAAGCTTGCTGGAATTGCGGTTGTTGATATTGCACCAGCCATGGTTGTGAGACCATTTGTTGTTGTCCAATACTGGATGTTTAACCAAGATGAGGGGTGATAGTACCCGTTTGAGCCTAAGTCGCTTCTGTTAAGGAGCCACTAATTGGCGGTTGTGATCGAGTCGTGGAGACAAGAGGTTGTTGTATTATGACCTGAGAGACTTGAGGTTGACATACAATAGGCAGCGCTTGTACTTGCGACACCGTCACAATAGCCGGTGTAGTGGGAATGTTCGACACAAGTTGATTTTGCTGCATTGAATATACAACTCTTGGCTGTTGAGGGAGTATTGGTATCCAACCACTGGATGCAATTCTAGCTTGACCCGAATTTTGTTGTGAACTCTCATATGGTTGCTCTCCCGGAGGGAACAATGATAAGGCATACTGCCCCCCATATGGCGACAATCCAGTGTTCAAAGGGTAAATTGGTCTTTGGAGACTGGACTACCCAAATTGATACCAATTTGAAGGATCAATTTGCTAAGTCTCAACATAAGAAATTCCAGATAAGATTCTGGATGAACAAATAGGAACAGACCATGCTGTCAAAACAGTGCCTGGGTAGACTCCATCTAGTGTTTGAGAACTAGTTGGGACAAATGGTATACCAACGAACATTGTCGGAGTAGCGGCAGGAAGTTATGTTGTTGCTGTGTCAGATGACACAGTCCTAGATGTTGATGGTTGTTCAGACATATCGAGTCTATCCAAAATATTTCCTAGCGATTCGACAGGAACTTGCGATGAAGGGTGATCAAAAGAACTAACTTCTGTAGTAGAAGGATATAGGTGGATCCCAGTTCCAAAATGCAATGGGGTACTGGATGGAAGATCCTCCGCAATCTCTTCTATAACAATCAGTCCAGGTGGAAGAGGTAGACTGTCAGGTCCGTAAAATATTTCTGGTGCCGGAGAAGGTATAGACTCTGTAGCGACAAATGTTGGAGGGTGACACCTTTCGAATCAGCCCTAGATGGAGCTGCTTCAGGAGTAGAAGTGTTTACTGTTACACTAGGATCAGTTTTAATGTCCTCTTGTAACTGCGGAATTTCTTTTGTAGAGGCAGGGGTACCATAAATAATCGGAGTAACTGGAGTCTCTGATGACTTCCAAATCAGCCCTAGATGGCGCTGGTTTAGGAATAGGAGTGTTTACTGTTACACTAGGATCAATTTTAATGTCCTCTTGTAACTGTGGGATTTCTTCTGTAGAGGTAGGGGTACTAGAAATAATCGGAGTAATTGGAGTCTCTGATGATGTTGAAACACAAGTTTCAAATAAACCAAGAGACTTTGACCTAGTTAAACAAGATTGCTTGGCCCGGAAAGGTTTTGTTTTCGGAGTCAAAGACGGTTGAATCGTTAGTCTCTGTGAACACCGAGGTTTTGATTGACTTTCTTCCATGATTGCGGATTCCTTGATCAACTCAAAATTAAAAGGGGAAAATTTTATTCCAAATTAAATGAATTTTATGACGCTTTGACAGAACTTTATTTTTCAATTTTTAAGAGTCGAGAAAAAGCTAAAGATGACTCTAGTCGCCTTAGATTTTTAATGAGCCTGAAGTGACAAGTGCTCAGATGGACCTTTTCTTTTAAGGAGTCTGAAAAGGAATGAAAGTGACTTCTCTGGAAATCTAGATAGATGGATTACCAAACCAATCGTAAAACTGCAATATACACCTCGGTGGTAAATTATAGAGAAATTACCAAGGAATTTACGTACAACAGTCAATCTTCCCGAATGCTGTGTTCAATGCATTGCGATCGATAGGGCGGAAGACACGACTTCCTAAGGATAAAGGATATCAGCCTATTGTGGTCTCCCAATATATATTCGACAGTACGTGGGAGCACAAGTCCATACTGGCACTTGTTGTATCAAAGAGGAGGAATCACCCAAGCTATGATGAAAACGATAGTTACCAGGCTTTACGACGTCGGAATACGTCTCTAGCCTAGAGTTCTAGATGTTGTGGGTTAGGTTCCAAAGTGTTTTTATGTTCATTGAGGTTTATTTTACAGTTAATCTTTCTTAAGAAGTTTGCCTTTAAGGTTCACCGCATGATGTAGATATACAATTCCTAAATATGTAATCTAAGATGATAAACATTCATTTACTTTCTTTTAGCAATGAAAATCCTAGCTACTAAGGAAAGCGGAGTAAAATTCTTTCAACATAGAGTAGAAAGTACACACTAGATGCACTTTTCCTAAATCAATTTCCGCATGCAGTCTAAATGCAAATGCACATGCATGTATTTGTTTTTCAGTTTCCTTAATGTGTGAATGACAAAAATAAAACTAAGTACAGATATGAGTTACTTTTCTTCAAAGCGACACTTTATCAATTTCTTTTCAAAAACGAAAGGAAGACTATGATGACACTTTCAATTTCGACTTGAAAACTGCTTTCGATACTTCAAAGAATTGATGATTCAAATCAAATACAATAGCAAAAGTGTAATCGACTATCTAAAATAGGAAGACTTTACGACACTCTTTTTCTTGACTGAAAATGACAGTTGCGACACTTTCAAATCAAAAGACGACAATTCGATTAAGCTACTTTTTGCAAAGGAAGACTGTAAATGATGAAAAATACATTAAAAACATTCACAATTCCTTATCACTGGAGGCTAAATAATGCAAAGGAAGAAGGTTTCAATAGTGATATACTGATCATAGACAACGAAACTACTAAATAGAGCTGAAAACAATGAAGAAAAAAAAAATTGGACGCAGAAACAGTCTCACTCAATCATCGCACCTGTAACAAAGGGAAACAGGGATGCATCTCACCTGCAACACACGGGAGGTGCGATACATCCAGGTTGCCAATGAGAGACAGTGCGATGGTCTAGGGACGAGACTGAGCTTGGTTTTCCCTCACAGTTTGCAGCTAAGTTCAGGGATTTAGGCTGAGATTATGATAGGCAGTAAACACAAAGTAAAGGGATGATCTAATGAGGTTATAGAGCTACCGCCAGGGCACTTAGGATGTTTGCAACTCAGATGTTCAATTCATAAACCAACCCGGAGATTGACTAAAGCAGCGTTGATCTACTTTGCATTTGCATAGAAAAAGCAGTTCGAAGGCTAGCTGGCTTAACTTTAGGATCTGTCTGTAGTTTATAAAGCAAACAACAGTAACAAACAAACAAAATATTCGCTCCCTAGTTGATTCACCATTTTTTTTCGGCAAAACTAGTGTCCATTCAGAGCTGCTAGTCCCACTAAGACGGGTAGCTATCTTAGAAACAAACAAACTAAAGTTACTTGTGTTTTCCTTTATGAGAGATAGATGAAAGAAGCAGAGAGTACCAACCTTAGTCTTTTGCTTGGCTCCTTGCTTGTTTCCTCCCCCTTTTGACAAATCTTTGCTACTCTTTCCTCACTTGTCTCGCTTCAAAGAACACCTGTAGAGTCAAAGCAGCATAATACCATCAAAGCATAGAGATCTATAACCATAAACAATATAGGATCAGATGTATATCAACCATACAAATGCATACATCAATATAAGATTCAAAAAGTAGTAGAAGAGAGGATTACAACCCAGTGGTTTGACCTAACACCATCCTCCCAGCATGAAAGCCCTCTTCACCTCATGAAAAGCTAGATCACCCAATATTACAATGTTTCACAGAGAAACCAACAACACTTCCTTACAAAAGTACAAAATTCCAGCCTCTCGATCTCTAAGATGAGGGATCCATGTATACATATTTGCAGGTGGGTGAGTCAGCTTCTGGGATTTTGATTAGTGTCATTTCTCTAATAGTTCTTGGTTCCACTTGGAGATTTCATGATCTCTTACTCATCCCTGGGCGAATTTAGAGAGGCAAGTGTCAAATGAGTAGTTTCTAGAAGATTCTTTGGGTTTCCACCTAGCAAATTGCCTCTACCATTTGTTTGCTCTCGCTCATTGCACCCTACAAAAGGGCTTTTTAGTTTGCATCACACCCTTTTCATGTGACAGGTGAGATGCAACGCATCCTCAGCCTGGAGCAATTTGTATGGTCTAGTTTTGACCAGTTCTGAGCAGTTTTTTAGGAAGAACTTCTGGGAAATGATGTAATCAGCCGACCTTGTTCCTTTAGGGTATGAAACAACACTTTTAGGGGTTTAGAATCCCTTGGTTTATGGACATATGTGATTGGGGTTACAGTGCCCAAATATGTCTATAACAGTCATAAGTGTAACCCATTTCAACATGCGTGGGTCATGTGACCCTCCTCTCTTTACAGATACTTGTGGATCCATAAGAGGAATCCGCTCCAAAGAAAATGAAATAACAAAGGCACCATACCCAAAGTTTTTGAGTTTCCCTGTTCTGACCCTGGTTAGTTTCCCCTTCAGATTGGAAACTACACCCTCACTCTAGTTAAAAATGGTACCCTGAAAGCAATCCACAACGGTTTGAATCTGAGCCTTCATCAACAACTGCAAAGTTGCGCTACTACACAACCATGCAATAGTAAACCCGATAACTTTCAAAGGAATCTTTGCAATGTTTTTTATGTCAATCCGACCATTTTTGAGTGCTTCTCCACCGATACAATATTGTATCAAATAGGTAGCATTGGTTTTGCCACCTCGCCTATGCCCATATAGGTTGATTTCTTTGCCACGGTGTGGAAGTCCACTCAGGAACTAAATGTCATCAACATCAATGATAAGTTTGTGGTCCCCGATTATGAAGCATTCCTCCTAAACATTCCACTTGCCTACTATCCATTCTAGCAAGTCCAATTGGGCCTTCATGCCCAGAATGGTAAAAAACTTGTACAAACCATAGTTTGTCAAGACCTTTATGGTTGCTGGATCATTCAAAGCAACTATATCTTGTTCTTCGCGCTCATGTTCTCTCCATTCCATGTTTACAGTCCAAAAGCCTGAAATTAAACATAAAATATCATTAGAATAAATTATGGAGAGATTTAGCAAAAGATTTGTGGCGTTTTCATTTTATCTTTCTTTCCCTCGGCACTATGTACAACTGAATTTAAAAAACAATGTGCATGTGTGTGGTTTCTTTCCTTGAAACTGCGCACATAGAGTTAAAATATAAGATGGTGTGCGCATGCCCGATAAGGGGTACTTGTGCACATCGATGGAAAAAAAACACTTTGAAAACCCTTGCCCAAAAAACCTAAATCTACGGGGAAAAGATAAATAAATGGCATGAAAATGAAGAGATTGGACAGACCATTTACCTAGAGGAGACGACTCGCGATTTTTTCTAATGGTTTTCCTGAAATCAACTTCGAAAGTTTCTAGTAAAAAATGGCTTCTATCAATCTCAAAAGGGTAAAAACACAAATGGTGATTTTTTTTTACTATTTGGGCATTTTATAAGTTTTTAGGGCTAATTAAATAATATTTTTTTCCTATTGACTTTTAAAAACCATTTTTATAATGTTTTCACATTATTTTTTTGAGTAGAGATAATTATTTCGAGTTTAAGTGTGTAGATTATAGGTTAATTACGGAAACAAATCATTTTGGTATTGAGTATATTTTTATCACTTTTTCGAACTCGTTAAAACTTACAAAAAAATGAAACTATGGAGTTTTCTTTACTCCCTTTTTAGACTCCTTAAAATTGAAAAGATCGTCGAATACTTGATTGTTCGAACTAGTAAAAGTAAATGAACAACCGTCTATTCAGTATAAGTATACCCCTTTTGTGGACTGAACCAAACTATTTATGAAAAAGGTATACGTTGACTAATCATGGTCAATAGAGTTGTCTCTTGCATTATTTCATCCTTTTTCGGGCTTGAGAGACTAAACTTACGAAAAAGAACATTGTGGAGTTTATTATATTTTTCTCTTAACTCCCTAAAACAGAAAAAAAACGTCGAGATTTAATTTCTTCGGGATCGTTAAAATTTTATGGTAAAAGAACTAAATGAGTTTCCTTTTTGCATCCTTCCAAACTCTTTAAACATGAAAATGACATTGAGTTACCCCTTTATTGGATTTGTAAAATTAAACGGCCTTGTTAAGCATGACAAGACCGAACCACTCCTTGTTAGGGTTCGTTAAAAATACTTCGAATGACTTATCCAAAGGATGAGATTATACGACAAGAATATGTTATCCTCCTCAAGATTGTAAAAACTAAAGAGGTACTTTCTGGTAATGGTGGGGGAAAAGTGAGAAAGAATCTTTTTTCTTTCATTTGTAAAAGGCCATATGTCACTCTTGAACATGACACTCTATTACTTTCATGGGAAATCTATTTGCCTCTTAGTTGGACATACCTCATTGAGATTCTTTTGTTGGTTTGGGTTTTATTTTGAGTCAAATGTTGCCAAGTCTTTTTGTCGTGTCTCTGATATGTTCAAGAGAAGTTCAACCTTGGTCAAATTACTTTGTCAGTCTTAGCCTTTAGTTGTGTTGACCATCCCTAAGTCTGTCCCGAGTTTCTCAAAACTGTTGTTCTTCAAAACTTGACATGAGTTTCATGTCGTAGGCTTCCCTGTGATGGATCACTTCCTATCGACTTCAACTCATTATCTAGGAAGTTGATCTAGAAACCTTTAGTACCTTGAAGCCTGCATGCCTAAATGGCAGGTTTCTTGCCATCGAGGACATGTTCTCATCGTTGGCCTTTGATTGAATGATTCTATGTGTGTTCAACATTAGCACATGGATTCACACTTCATAGATTGTAGTGGATGTATCTTGAGAGCCACTGTCATTATTGGTGGTTTCTCTCATTCTTGTTAACGGTTCGCATCATTGACTGGTAATGAGGTGGTTTCTACCATGTTCAACTTTGAGATATTCACTCACATGGCTAGATTCGTGCTACGGATCGAGAGATGGAGATCAAGGCCTTGGATCTAGTTTTATCCATCCAAGTTGTGTAGAGTTATTGAATATTCATGATTGTAAACATAGATCCATTGATGGCTCCATCCATACTATGTCATCTTTTAACATGGATATTCAGATGTATTTCTGTATTGTGCTTTGAGACATTTATGTTTTGATTATGGGAAGGCCTACCTCAATGATGATATTATAATTTGCATTGTAACATTTGTTTGATTGTTTCAAGTCTCTGAATTGAATCTATAACCCAAACCTCCACATGATAAAACACTTCAGTCATCAAAATATTTCTTTTGACTTTACGCTTTAGGGGCAATCTATTACACGTCATTTTGTCACATTACGTAAATGACCATCGGTTTGGATCTCTTGCTATCCACACATGTGGTCCGAAGCATTACCCCGCAAAGTTTGAAACTAAATTATCCCAAATAAAGTGGAATTTCTAGATCCTATGGTACAAAACCCTGATTTTGGATATATTCGCAATTTCTTAGATAATTTATGTGTATACACAGAGAAGACCATTATTATATGCGCATAAGTACACATGGTCTTCCACAATGACCTCAGAACATGACTTGAAGCACGTAAAATTAAAAATTAAAGTCTATAAGTATTGTTGGTAGCATATATCCCAACCAACAAGCTTTAAATGAGTGTCTATTCAGTGTTGATCCCTCCCATCATGGAGTAACTCCCCTTCATTTATGGTACCTCTATCCCACTAATGGTGGATCTCATCCCTTGGAGAATGGATCCATAACTTCCCATTCTTGGCCTATAAAGCCACTACAGGTCTAAAAATTGGGAGAGGACGGTTGGAAGTAGGTTTATGTTGTTGAGATTAGGTTAGAAGGATTTTCTTGCAAGGGAGAGGGTTGAAGATTTTATAAGGTTCTTGCAACATCAAGGCTATATGGTTGTAAGGATTTTCTCCAGTTTTATGAATATAAAAGAATTTGTTCTTTCTCAATTACATCTTCATTGATTTAATTTGTAGGAATCCTTGATCAACTACATGGATTTTTGTTTTATTTTGATCAATTTATGATATAAAATTGGTTAATTCCATTAATCTCTTTGATTATATGTTGTATGCTTTCATCTCTTGTTTGTATCTGTCTTTACAAATCTCCTTCAAGATAGTATGGAGAAGACATCAGGAGAGACGAGAAGACATCTAGAGCATAAAGGATTGAATGGTTGAAAGCTTTGTGGGATTTCATCAATCGTTTTGTCAAATCGGCAAGAGGCCTCTATTATTATATTTTCTTTCACTCAATCAGAGTCTAGGGAAAGGTAGAAAATCCTATTTGTTAGGGTTTTTTGAAGTATAGGGATATCAATCTTGTCTGTAATAAGTATCGCTCAAAAACCCCTGTTAGGTGGTCGTCCAAACAGAATGTCCCCAAACACTGTTTTGTACATTTCTAAAATAGCCTGTACATTTAGTGTGGTGGTTGGGGCTTACCCCCTGCATCATATATCTTTAGCTCCACTACCCACTCTATATCTCCATGTCTCAAATCAACCTTCATCCTGTGCGCTGACATTTTCTATGGAGGGTATGAGTGCATGCTTCTTAATAAGACCATCTTCTCGTCAGGCCCCATGAACTCCATCTCTAGCTTTTGGCAGACAGTAATAACACGCCCAAGTGAGTACAACCACTGCACACCAAGAATTACATTGGTTTTTTGAGCAACAACCACAAAGAATTGGTTTGTTATAGAGTAGTCCCCCATCACTATGGTCATCTAGGGGACATATCTGGTGCACTGCATGGTACAATCTCCCGATACCAAAACCGAGAACCCCTCAAAGGATTTCGTGCGTATGCCTCTTGTTTCCACCATCTGGGAATCTATGAAATTATGGGTATCCCCACTATCCATTAGTACTGAAACATGTTTCCCCTAAAACATGTCCCTAATCCTGAAAGTGAGGCACTCCGACACTCCCCGAAGTGAAGCGATGACTTCCACTACTATCAGGAAAGGGGCTCCCCCTGGTGGGGATGGTGGGTCTCTACCTCCTCCTCCTTCCATAGGTGGATCATCATCTCCAACATCTATCTCTTGCTCCACATCCTCCTCCGATTCACAGTTAGAAAAAACATCTATGAAATGGGCCTTGCCCTTGGTGTTGGCATTATGGCACAGGTTTGGCGCTATGGCATAGGTGTTATCCTTGATGGCAACTCACTCTGGTGACAGATCTCAGTTCAGGCACTCATAAAGAAGAAAAAGATATATACGCAGGTTCACCTTGACGAAGCTGCGTATACACGTTGGTTAGACGTTCCAAAGTCACGTATGCGTATACATGCACTTTCACGCAAGAAAAAGCGCGTACATGTGGGAGAACTTATTTTTGGTCCGTGGTATTTAGTCCTTGGTATTTGGACCTATGATTTTTTGGGCCATGGTATCTCGTCAGAAGTGTTGATCCCAAGTATTGAGTCCATGGTATTGATTTGTTATGGTTTAGGACCGTGGTATTGTGAAAGGCCTAAGACTATAAAAGAGGAAGGAGATCATTTGGAAAAGTATAATCTAAATGAATTGAATATCTGATAAAGTGCTAGATCTGGAATACTGGGGATTGGGTTATGGTGCAGATCTGGATCTGAATGAAGGAGGAACCTGAGCGCAAGGAGAAGGATAAGTTCTATTAAAGGGTCAAAATCTTAAGGCTTGAATAATAGTATATTTGAATGATTTTCATCTATTATATGTGGCACATGCTTGATCTATAAATCTGGTAATCTAGGTTAACTAATGTCTGAATGATTGGAAGAGTGAATTATCATTTATAGATCTGTACGCAGGTTCAGTGAAGCGAAGGCGTGTATACACGCTGGTTCTGTGACTAAAAACAACATATATGCAGGTTGGTCCACACACAAAAGCGTATGCACGCAGGTTTCTGGTTATTAAAGTAACGTACATCTCTTAAATTGTGTTCTAGCTACTTCTGTTTATTGCTGGAGTGTTCCGGGTTTAGAATTTGGTGTGTGGTTACTGTTACTATGTTCTGGGTATAACTATTAGAGAAGAGTCTATTTGATTCAGTGTTAATTGGTGAAAAGGAGATTGTTTGATGATTGATTGATGTTCATGGATCTAGTCTGAAATTTTTTGAAACGTGGTCCCTGGAAGTAAAGAGAAGGTTGTAGCCTTCTGCAGGTAGTAGCCTGCATACTAGTATCCCAGCTAGTACAAGAGCTAAGGGGGTTGTAGCTCCCTTCCAAGAAAAGCTAGAGAATGAGAGAGGGTTGTAGCTCTCTGCAGGTAGCAGCCTGCGTACTGGTAAAGGACTGCACCAGTACAGAAACATTGTAAAAAGAAGTTTCTAAATAAAGGAAGATAGAGACGAATT